>CALYLW010000220.1:10117-245282 GCA_944989445.1 Ampullaceana balthica
TAAATAAAACAAACCCGTAAAAACAAAGTTTTTGACTATAAATCCCTTATATATGAGACGTAACTAACAGTATTGATTATTTTCAAACATTTACAGACTGAATCTGTCATAACTCAACTTTGCATCATAACCCTAGTGGGGGGGGGAAGGGGTGGGTGGGGGAGGGGTGAGGGGTGGTGGGGAGAGGGGAAAAGTCTGGTCACCGATTCGCTTGACCGAGCTCAGAGTGACACGTAAAATGTAAACAAAAGCGCCCGTCGCTTCGTTGGGTCGCCTCAATGCGTCAGCTCAAAATTTCACGTGGCAAAAAAACAATAACAAATCGTGAATTTAAATTACATACCTCATATAAGGATAAACTAAAAATGCATTAATTTAATTACGGTACGTTCGATCGATCTGAAATTTTGATACGATGCATTGTTAGGTTAGACGGGTCCGTGTGCCAAATTTCAGTTCGATCGGATCATGGAAGTGGGTCATTTTTGACTTCTGTTTTTCCGCCCGCCGAGCCCAAGACAGAGAGAGAGAGAGAGACGGCCGCGAAGTTAATATAAGGGATTTAATAAAACAAACCCGTAAAAACAAAGTTTTTGACTATAAATCCCTTATATATGAGACATAACTAACAGTATTGATTATTTTCAAACATTTACAGACTGACGCCGAGTGATGTCCCTTGTCTTTAATAAATGGGGGTGGGATGTGAGGGGGGTGTCGGCACGACGGTCGGCGTCAACACGACGGTCGGCGTCAACTCAAACTCACGTGGAACTGAAGAAAAAAAACAATAACAAACAGTGAATTTTGAATTACATACCTCATATAAGGATAAACTAAAAATGCATTAATTTAATTACGGTACGTTCGATCGATCTGAAATTTTGATACGATGCATTGTTAGGTTAGACGGGTCCGTGTGCCAAATTTCAGTTCGATCGGATCATGGGAAGTGGGTCATTTTTGACTTCTGTTTTTCCGCCCGCCGAGCCCAAGACAGAGAGAGAGAGAGAGAGAGAGAGAGACGGCCGCGAAGTTAATATAAGGGATTTAATAAAACAAACCCGTAAAAACAAAGTTTTTGACTATAAATCCCTTATATATGAGACATAACTAACAGTATTGATTATTTTCAAACATTTACAGACTGAATCTGTCTTAACTCAACTTTGCATCATAACCCTAGTGGGGGGAGGGGTGGGTGGGGGAGGGGTGGGGGGGGAGAGGGGAAAAGTCTGGTCACCGATTCGCTTGACCGAGCTCAGAGTGACACGTAAAATGTAAACAAAAGCGCCCGTCGCTTCGTTGGGTCGCCTCAATGCGTCAGCTCAAAATTTCACGTGGCAAAAAAACAATAACAAATGTGAATTTGAAATTACATACCTCATATAAGGATAAACTAAAAATGCATTAATTTAATTACGGTACGTTCGATCGATCTGAAATTTTGATACGATGCATTGTTAGGTTAGACGGGTCCGTGTGCCAAATTTCAGTTCGATCGGATCATGGGAAGTGGGTCATTTTTGACTTCTGTTTTTCCGCCCGCCGAGCCCAAGACAGAGAGAGAGAGACGGAGCCGCGAAGTTAATATAAGGGATTTAATAAAACAAACCCGTAAAAACAAAGTTTTTGACTATAAATCCCTTATATATGAGACATAACTAACAGTATTGATTATTTTCAAACTTTTACAGACTGACACGAGTGATGTCCCTTGTCTTTAATAAATGGGGGTGGGATGTGAGGGGGGTGTCGGCACGACGGTCGGCGTCAACACGACGGTCGGCGTCAACTCAAACTCACGTGGAACTGGAAGAAAAAAAACAATAACAAACAGTGAATTTTGAATTACATACCTCATATAAGGATAAACTAAAAATGCATTAATTTAATTACGGTACGTTCGATCGATCTGAAATTTTGATACGATGCATTGTTAGGTTAGACGGGTCCGTGTGCCAAATTTCAGTTCGATCGGATCATGGGAAGTGGGTCATTTTTGACTTCTGTTTTTCCGCCCGCCGAGCCCAAGACAGAGAGAGAGAGAGAGAGAGAGACGGCCGCGAAGTTAATATAAGGGATTTAAATAAAACAAACCCGTAAAAACAAAGTTTTTGACTATAAATCCCTTATATATGAGACATAACTAACAGTATTGATTATTTTCAAACATTTACAGACTGAATCTGTCTTAACTCAACTTTGCATCATAACCCTAGGGGGGGGAGGGGTGGGTGGGGAGGGGGTGGGGGGGAGAGGGGAAAAGTCTGGTCACCGATTCGCTTGACCGAGCTCAGAGTGACACGTAAAATGTAAACAAAAGCGCCCGTCGCTTCGTTGGGTCGCCTCAATGCGTCAGCTCAAAATTTCACGTGGCAAAAAAACAATAATAAACCGTGAATTGAAATTACATACCTCATATAAGGATAAACTAAAAATGCATTAATTTAATTACGGTACGTTCGATCGATCTGAAATTTTGATACGATGCATTGTTAGGTCAGACGGGTCCGTGTGCCAAATTTCAGTTCGATCGGATCATGGGAAGTGGTTCATTTTTGACTTCTGTTTTTCCGCCCGCCGAGCCTAAGACAGAGAGAGAGAGAGAGAGACGGCCGCGAAGTTAATATAAGGGATTTAATAAAACAAACCCGTAAAAACAAAGTTTTTGACTATAAATCCCTTATATATGAGACATAACTAACAGTATTGATTATTTTCAAACATTTACAGACAGAATCTGTCTTAACTCAACTTTGCATCATAACCCTAGTGGGGGGGAGGGGTGGGTGGGGGGGAGGGGTGGGTGGGGGGGAGAGGGGAAAAGTCTGGTCACCGATTCGCTTGACCGAGCTCAGAGTGACACGTAAAATGTAAACAAAAGCGCCCGTCGCTTCGTTGGGTCGCCTCAATGCGTCAGCTCAAAATTTCACGTGGCAAAAAAACAATAACAAACCGTGAATTTAAATTACATACCTCATATAAGGATAAACTAAAAATGCATTAATTTAATTACGGTACGTTCGATCGATCTGAAATTTTGATACGATGCATTGTTAGGTTAGACGGGTCCGTGTGCCAAATTTCAGTTCGATCGGATCATGGGAAGTGGGTCATTTTTTGACTTCTGTTTTTCCGCCCGCCGAGCCCAAGACAAAGAGAGAGAGAGAGAGACGGCCGCGAAGTTAATATAAGGGATTTAATAAAACAAACCCGTAAAAACAAAGTTTTTGACTATAAATCCCTTATATATGAGACATAACTAACAGTATTGATTATTTTCAAACATTTACAGACTGAATCTGTCTTAACACAAGTTTGCTTCATAACCCTAGGGGGGAGGGGTGGGTGGGAGGGGGAGAGGGGAAAAGTCTGGTCACCGATTCGCTTGACCGAGCTCAGAGTGACACGTAAAATGTAAACAAAAGCGCACCGTCGTTTCGTTGGGTCGCCTCAATGCTCAAACTTTCAAGTGGCAAAAAAACAATAACAAATCGTGAATTTAAATTACATACCTCATATAAGGATAAACTAAAAATGCATTAATTTAATTACGGTACGTTCGATCGATCTGAAATTTTGATACGATGCATTGTTAGGTCAGACGGGTCCGTGTGCCAAATTTCAGTTCGATCGGATCATGGAAGTGGGTCATTTTTGACTTCTGTTTTTCCGCCCGCCCGCCCACCGAGCCCAAGACAGAGAGAGAGAGAGAGACGGCCGCGAAGTTAATATAAGGGATTTAAAAAGCAACGAAATAAGAGCTCACGCCAAGGGAGGTAATTGCTTAATTTTTGATTTCCTTAATCTTTCGTCTTGTCTTCGTTCTCTTTGGAGCTCCTGCATGTACTAATTTGATCAAATATCTTCCCACATTTTGGAATCTTTTGTTAAATCGATCAACCTATAACACAACACCTAACACCGTATATGGAGCTGAACCTCTCCTAAATCTTAAAAATTATAGTTAATTTACCATTTAAAACAAAAAAGGTTTGGGGTGGAGATACAGAGCGATCATAGGCCTACCGTTTCTCTGGGTAGAGTTTACATACTGGTAGTTATACAAGCATTCGTTGTTTAAAAAGATTTATTTTTAAAAACTTTTGGTCAATGATATAGGTATTAAAATTCGACGACTAAAAATAAGTATTTTAAAATAACTTTTTAAGACATAATGAAAATGGGAAAAGTATTTCAAATTCTTAAATCTTTTAAAAAACTTTATAATTATTATATTCAAATCTGTCTTATACTTTCAGTATAAGAAAACGACAAAAACTTCCCGCTGTACATATATTTTATTTTCATAATTATTTTAAAAAATATAATTCATTACAACTTTTGGACGACAGGTTCGGGAAAGCTGAACACGATTGTCTGTCCTGCTTGACACCACTCCGTCAATGTTGTGTTGTCAGATTATCAACGCTGGCAAAACTTCTCAAATTATACCAGGGACCCCAAAGTCTCAGCGAGCTGCTCAGGAGCTCTCTGCTAACTGACCCACTGGCCCCGATTCTCAGCGAAAGGCATCTCCATGCGGTGGACAGACGTCTCGGCAAGGTCATCAGGGCCGTCGGTGATTGCCTGCAAGGGGGAAAATCTTGGGATACAGTTGTCATTGATAGCTAGTTAAATATATAATCTCATCACCTAAATACTATTGCATGAATTGCTTTTTTATGCTATTTGCTATCTTGATGTATGCTATCATGTTGTTATTTATTATGTTTCCTTGAATGTGTACGCTATGTTAATTAATGATGCTACTCGATTAATATTTTAGACATATATAAGGACATTTACTCTTTTGAGAGCAGAAAACAACAGATTTTTATATAAACATTATCGTAATAAAAACTCCTCACCTTTCTTTTTGGAATTTAATTCCCATGGTATGATTGTAATCAGATCTTTAATCAAATTTTTTAAATTGTAATATCAACCATAAAGATTGAAAAAACAACTTTAATGATAATAATGCTGATAATTGTTTTAAAAATAATTATATTTTGGTTTGCAGTATTTTCTGAAATAGCTAATATTAACCGCAAAGTTATTTTACACTTATTTTCTGAACAATATATTTATCCCCCGAGCAGAGCCGTCTTTACACTATTTTGGGCCCAGGGGCAAAGAAATAGTGTTGGGCCCCTCCCCCGCAGAAATAAAAAAATAAATATTCATATTATATATAAATAAACATATTCCCATTAGGCCCCTATGCTCGTGGGCCCCCGGGCAAATGCCCAACGGGCCTATGTGTTAAGACGGCCCTGCCCCCGAGCCCTTCTGATCCCGAGACAATGAGATTTTATTTTTAAAACTGTGTAATTTTAAACAAAAATGTGTTTATCGGATGCTTTTAATTATATTGTTTAGTTGTGTCATTGTTTATCTTTCCTCTTAATTTTGACACACTTCCAGATGTTAGCTTGAGATATAAAAAAATGCATATTTATCCAAAGCAGCCTACTAAACATTGATCTAGTACAGACGCTCCTTCTATACTAAATATGTGACATTGTCACTGTAGGGCTGAGTCACTTAGACTCTTATAGCCTGTTGCGCCAGCAGGTTAGCCCTTTCCTGCTGTGGTACTTTTGCGTGCCCTGTAATGTACTGTAGGACGACCATGTCCCCACGAGATCTAATGTTGTCCACGATCTCCAGTACAGCATTGACAGTTTTCGTCTCCAATGAGCTCCGACCCAGAGATTCCAGAGAGGATCTTGAGTCAGTGAAGACTACGACTGTTGGAAAACTCTTTCTTCTACATAGGCGTAGGCGCACCTCTTTCACACCCCTGTGAATTGCTTCTAGCTCGGCATCCCCACTCGAGGCTAGTTTTCCACATGGTCCAGACAGTTCAGCTGCTGCTGGTCCCCCCGTGGGGTATTCAATCAGTGCGCCGTACCCACTTCGTCCATCTGTGAAGCACGAGCCGTCTGCGTAGACTCTCACTACGCCGGTTCCATAGGCATCGATAGTTCTCAGCGCTTCTTCGTGGTGAAGCTCTACTGGACTATTTTTCCTCACCGCGGAATTTGCCAGTGTCAAACGTAGATCGGGTAAAGAGAAACATTCGTGGGGTCCTCGCCTGGACCATGGACATTTTCCCCCTGCTTTTGGGTAAATTGACTGAAACCTCAAACTCGTTGACCACATCCATGAAGGAGGGTCGTTTCAGTCGCGAGCGTTTTACCCACCTGTCTTGCATCTGAAAACAGAGTTCGTTACGGTCCATTCTACGGTATCTTTCCACCGTAGTTAGTATTACCTTCTCTCGCCGTACTTTGAGCGGTTCTGCGTTTGCCAAGATTTCTCCTGCGGCGTTGGGTGTGGTAAGTATCGCCCCACAAACCAGTGTTAGAGCTTGGTTTTGGACTCTATCCAGGTCTTCGAGCGCCGTTCTGCTCGCAAAATGCCTGGACGGGGAGACTGTAGTCAATGGCGCTTCTCACTTTGTTGAGGTAAAGAGCTCTCAGCGTTCTTGCGTCAGCGCCCCAATTAGTGCTAGCCAGTTTTTTCCCCAGGGACCATTGGGCAGTGTTTTTCGCTCGCAATTCACATATATGGTTGTGCATCTGGATTTTTTGGTCCAGTCGCACGCCCAAATACGTTGGCTCCTTGTCCCGTTTCAGCCTTTTCCAGCAGATGTTAAGCACAACATCATGTTTGAGTGCATTCCTTCCATTTGTGAAAATGGAGTGGACGGGCGGACGGTTTTTTTCTGTGTTCACTATTAGTTTCCACTTTTTGGCATATGCTTCGATCTTATCGAGGTCGCGCTGTAGTCTGTACTACAAATTCACTACGTCTTTACCGGACGTCAAGACAACCAAGTCGTCTGCAAACATCGCGCTATGGCACTCGATAGACGTTTGAATGTCGCTAACGTATGCTAGGAACCGCATACAGCTCAAGGCAGACCCCTGCGGGAGTCCGTCCTCAAGCCGAGCTTTCCTGGATATAGATTCCTCCATGCGGGTTCTAATCGTTCTATTCTTCAAGAACGATTTTATCAAGGCTTGCATTTTCGCTGTTATTCCCAATTGTTGGAGCTTATACATAAGTCCAGTACGCCAGACCTTGTCATAGGCCTGTTGTAGATAGAAAAACGCAGCCAATGTGTGGTTTCGCAGCTGTAGCTCATTCGTGATAGTTTGCTCAATTCGTACTACCTGGTCCATCGGCTGGCGTCCCTTACGGAAGCCACCCTGAGTCACAGGAATGCACTTGTTCTTTTCTAGAAACCAATATAGCCTGGCGTTAACCATCCTTTCAGCTATTTTCCCCAGACACGATGTCATGGATATCGGACGATAGCTGTCAGGACGTTCGCCTGGTTTCCCTTCCTTCTGAATTGGGATAATTGTGGCCTTTTCCCACTGCTTCGACAGAATGCCAGTAGTCCAGGTCCTGTTAATAAACTCCAGTGGTTTATTCTTCCCTTCAGTGCTCAGCTGCTTGAGCATTTCATATGGACCTTGTCCGGACCTGTTGCTTTCACTGTTTCGCATTTATCGAGGGATGTTTGCAACTCATTCAGAATGAAATTTGCCGTGAAAACCTCTAGGTGGGGGGGGGGTGGAGGCCGTTACTTTGCCTCCTGACTCCCCCTTTCTCATCCGATTTATGGTACGGCTTTCTTCAGTCTCTCTGGTCTTCCGATTTACCTGGGAGAATTGCTTATTCAGCGCACGAGCGCGCTTTTCGTCGCCTGCCTTCTTTACCCCATCTGTCTCCAATGGGGCTGGTTTTTTTTATACTTTTCCCATACCAGAGAGTGCATTAACTAACCACCAGACCTTTCTGCCGTCGAGATCGAGGTTTTCACACGTACCAACCCATTTTGCCTTTTTTGCTTTCTGGACCGCATCTCGTACTTCGGCTGTTAATTTATTGTACGCCCTACGAGCTTCGGGCGTCTTCAATTTCGCAGCCTTTTCCCGAGCCTTCGCTCTTAGCTTCACAAGTTCCTTCAGGCTCTTATTCCAGCAAGGCCTGAATTTCTGTTTTCCATTTGTCCTCGGTATTGATATTCGTGCGGCGCCGAGGATCGCACTGCACAGTTTCTCGTAAACCAAATTGACGTCATCCACCTCGACGTCTAGTGGTAGTAACAAATTGTGAGACTCGCTCACATATCGGTCCCAGTTTGCCTTCCGGAACACCCATTGTCGCTGCTCGCACCGTGCCTTTATAGTCTTGAGCTCAAACCTCATCAAGATTGGTAAATGGTCACTTCCTATTTCTGCTAAGACTTCCAGACTATGTTGGGACACTAGGTCCGCTGATATTAAAGATAAGTCTAGCCGGGATTCGGTGCTATTTCCCTTATGCAGTAAAGTATGGGGGCTCTCAGCACTTTGGAGCCGGATGAGGTTTGTATTGAGTGCAACTTCCTCAATATAGCGACCAGATGGGTTCCGGTCAGCGTAGCCCCAATCAGGTGATTGGGCATTGAAATAGCCTGCTATGATTCTCCTGCTAAATTGTGTCTCGGTACCAATTGGCAGGGATATCGGGTTCCTGGGCCGGTTGTACACATTGGTGATAACGTAGGTCTTATCACTTTTGTGGACCTTTATCGTGATGGTATCGATATTGTTGAGGCACTTTATTTCAAGCACGTCTACTGCAAGGTCGTCTCGCACCGCTATGGTGATCCCTCGACACTTACTGCCACACTTACAGTGATAGAGAGAATAACCTGTAATGTGGAACGGCTTCCCTTTCGGAAGCGTTTCCTGGACGTCTACATCTCTTTCGTGGAGTAGCTTGACCACTTCCTGTGTTTTCGGTCGGATGCCACACACATTCACTTGTAAGACATTAAGAGTACGTGTAAGCTGGCTCTTAGCAGCTATGCATGCATGGACAGTGCGCTTTACAACTCGTGCCGGCCTGTCGTTCGTCACCGGCACAAGAGGAGGAGCAGTGGCCGACCTTCGAGACGCCCCACTCCGAAGTGTCTTTTGGGGGCGGTTTAGAAGGACAACGCCACGTCCTGTGGATGAATTTCTATTGTAAACCATATGAGAGGGGGTTGAACAGATGTCTTCATTCCATTGAGGGTGTAACGTTGGCGCTACACCCCTTGTCCGGAGGAACTTTTGGACTTTGGCTTGCCGTGCCGGGCTTTGTTAGGTTCTGGGGGGTCGCTCCCCCACCTGCCTTACACGAGACCTCTCGCTAAGGTCTAGCCCTTCCCCCCTGGATTCCTGGAGGGTTCTGGTGGTTTTTTCGACACTGCCAGTTGTCAGGTTTGTTAGTTTCAGGTGTAGTGTCTGCTCTACACCTTACTCGTCTCCCGGGCCACGTAGAGGCCAAACCTTTCAGGCGGACCATCGATAGGTCTGGCTCCATTAGATCAAGGCTCCTTCTATACAGAAGATTTTTTTATTCTTAAAGATCAGAAAAACAAAATTTACCGTGTCGTGCCATATATTTAGTCATCTCTTTCTTAAACTTTAATTGTGACGAGCTTCCTGGCGCCCAGAAATGTTAACACTTATTCACCGAAGTAGAAAATCTTTCTTGATTAGTAAATCAAACGATGAGAGCCAAATGATCTTGATCAGTAGATCACCAATGAGAGCCATAATATCTTGATCAGTGGATCACCAATGACAGCCATAAGATCTTGATCAGTGGATCACCAATGACAGCCATAAGATCTTGATCAGTGGATCACCAATGACAGCCATAAGATCTTGATCAGTAGATCACCAATGACAGCCATAAGATCTTTATCAGTAGACCACCAATGACAGCCATAAGATCTTGATCAGTAGATCATCACCAATGACAGCGATAAGATCTAGATCAGTAGATCACCAATGACAGCCATAAGATCTTGATCAGTAGATCACCAATGACAGCCATAAGATCTTGATCAGTAGATCACCAAAGACAGCCATACGAGCGTGCATGTAGTTTTCTTCTTTGTGTGCCCATGAGTCAACACGTTTTAAGCTTATTCTCTCTCCCTCCCCAACTAGCTAACAATAAAAATATTCATGATCATTGAGCAACTTAGGTTTGAAATCCTAAAGAACAGCAAGCGATAAAGGAATGGGGTTCTTAATTTTACGTTTCCTTATGCACGGTTTACTAATTTCTGTTTGTTTTAAGTTTATGTTTAAGACCCCTTACCGAAGTCCTCATAAACATAAGCGACATAAGAAACTTCAAAGCACACACAAACAAAATTAAATGAATATTTTGTTTTTAAAAATGCACCAAAAAGTTTGGTCAGTTATAAAATACAAGAATTTGAGTGGTCTCATATGTCTTGCATCTCTGATGCATTCTCACAATGATCAAGTTTCTAACATGATTTTCAAGAACATTGATAACTGTAGCTCAGCATTTTTTGAGGGTCATTTATTTTAAAAAATACTTTCTTAATACAATTTTAGGAAGAAAAAAAGCTCTTGAAAAAGTAGTCTCAAATACTTTTTTAAAAAACTTTACTTCCTATAGTATCAACATCATTTAACTTGGTGCTTATTTAGTTTACCCACATTCGGGTTATTAGTAGCATGTACTAGTTTATAACAGATGATTTGTTAAAATGTCAGCATGCTACGACTTAACTTAACAAATGTAAATTGTGGATACTTCTTATCGGAGGTTTGACTTTTTCAAAGCTTTCATTATTTTAGTCTTCGTATGTCAAAAACAACAACAAAACAGTAGTAATATATTACTTGTAATTCTAGGCCACAATGTGAGGAAGACAAAAGCAGGTATTTCAAAAGTTGCTTCTTTCTGTTGTATATTTCCATTATTTTCTCCAGAGGCGGCGTTAGGTACGCGCGAGGCCTGGTGCAACAATGACCCCGCGGGGCCAGAGTACTGGTAACGATCGCAAACTACCAATATGCCCAAAAGGTCTTAATATCTTGATTAGATCAATTCTTGCGCAAACTCAGTAGTGCAATATCTGCCGGCTCTTTTGTTACTAAAATATTTATGTTCGCGTTTTATGAAAAAAACGGTTTCTTTTCGAAAAATATAACGACTTACGTTAAAATGCAATTTATTACACAAGGCAATATTTCAAATGCATGTTTCTAATCGCAAGTGCATTGTGTACATTACTACATGCAATGTACTTCGACATGCAGGATGACATTCTCATATATCTTGGTCCCTCACATCAGCGAATCCCTTTATAATTTACATACGCTAATTAATAATGAATATAACTTGGACAAAAAATTCTCAAGTCTGAAACGCGAAGCCCCTCCCACTAAGCTGCCAAGCTGCCACTCCCAAAGGCCGCTCCTGATTTTCTCATCATTTTGATCAAATTTTTGCTCCCCTTATATTCATCCCCAAATTGCAATAATTCGTCTGATTTTTTTAATACTAAAGGATAACGTGGTCAGATTTATTTATTATTATTATTTTGTGTGTGTGGAGGAAAGGTCTTCGTTTATGGTTAATGTTACTAAATAGGTCGTCACAAAAAATACTCCAAGAAATAAATAACAAGTAATAAAAACTCGAATGAGTATTTAAACACAAGTTCCAAAAAAGAATTTACGACTTTTTTTATTCAAGGCAAAGCATTCTAGATTACATTAAAAGCCATTTCAAATAAAAAAAATTCTGAACTTAACAAAACAATTGCTATCTACAAATTGCTGCTAGAATTACGGGAGACGATCGAAAAGAGATTTTTCATAAATTCCTTCTCCAACATTGTTCTAAATATTATTCGCTATCGTTTGGCGTTTGTTTCAACCCGATAAATGTTAGGTGGTCGAGAATTTGACAAAATACTTATTTTTTTTTAGTTTCCAGGAAATCCAGTAAACCTTTTCAGTATTTTTGTTGGCCCCGTGCACATCCTTGGGACCTCCTTAACATATTTGCAAAAGACCCGAACCCTCTATCTGGTATGGTTCAGGAGGAATTGCAGTTCAAAGCTCGAACAGACCATACATTTCAAATATATAAACGCAATAGGAAAATTTTCCTTAGGAAAATTGCGTTAAAAATATTGCTACAGTGGTTAACTTTTGTATTTGAAACTCCCTAAATTCAATAAATTTTTTAAAATAAAGGATAAGAAAATGCGATGATGAAAAGAAGATCATTTTGATTTAAAGGATAGACAAAAATAAATNGGGAGGGTAAAAAGAGGCCTCCCTAAACTTGTATATACACGCAGAGGGTAAAAAGAGGCCTACCTAAACTTGTATATACACGCAGAGGGTAAAAAGAGGCCTCCCTAAACTTGTATATACACGCAGAGGGTAAAAAGAGGCCTCCCTAAACTTGTATATACACGCAGAGGGTAAAAAGAGGCCTCCCTAAACTTGTATATACACGTAGTTATTTAACGTTATTAGTCTGTCTGAAAGTCTGGGTCTAAAACTCTCTGTCAATATTTCACCCAGTGTGTTGACGGTAGAGTGCCAGCCTCTTGATCTAGAGCAGAAGCGTAACTCAGGTTTTCGCGCCATGGGCTATTTCATTTTTGGCGCCCTTGAGAAATAGAGAAAATACTAAATTATTATATAGAATAAATTGATTATTGAAGGATTAGCCCTCAGCGCCATTGGCAACTGCCTCGACGCCAAGGCGTTGCTAGAGACATGAGTTGGAGCTAGTTGTCGACTAAGAGTAAACCTCAAGTTTTTGTCTTTCTTATAATTTTCCTTAAATTAAAAATAATTTTAATGGGAACAATATTTTGCTTGAAACATGAAAAGCTCGCACTTTTTATAAAGTTTATGCCATGCGATTTGTGAAAAGGGAAAAACTTAGTGGGGTCGAACAAGTATATAATATACATAGGTTGAAAAATAATACCATTGTTCAAAGATTAAAAATAGTTTTAAAAATATACACAAAGAATCTTTAAGTACCTGCATTTTTCCCATAGAAAAAATGGAAGCATTTATTTTTCCTGCTATCCAAGAAATTAAAAAATTATAAAGACTTCACCAGATAACTATTCAAACTGGTTGACGAAATCATGCAGCAGATGGTACATTCTACCAATGTCTATGGATGAATGTGATCACAAGCAAAGTTAGTTGGATGTACCGTCAATACTCGTTCTATAGCCCATTGGTTCATAAGCCGACCCCCTTCTTTTGGAAGAGAATAGTGTTAAAAGTGTGTAACCCGCTCGTAAGCCGACCCCAAAAAATAATAGGACCGCGTAAACAAAATGGTAAACATTTTTTAAAACTACAAGCTAAAGCGGGCATTGTGATTGTTTACTTTTTACTGCCTATCTTTGTCTTTGTGCTATTTGTTAGTCAAAAGTTACCGGTTTTTTTTTCTCTGTGGTAAACAGTGGCGAAAGCGCGTATAAAACATTCACAAAAATAAATAAAATGGTTAAATAAGGTAAGTGCAGATGTTTAATAACATTTTATAGCTTCTGGTAGAGCAGTGGAATCTTGTAGAATGCAGACAATGACATCGATGATCTACAATAACAACACCCATATTGAATGTACATGCAGACATCACCTATGACCCGCTCGTAAGCCGACCCCACAACCTTTTCCCCTAGATTTTGTCCCCCAAAAAAGTTCGGCCTTAGAACGAGTATATACTCTATAATTTATTGTAATTAAGTGTCTTTTTTAAAAATCTCCTAAATTATCAAAAAAGTATAATAATTTTATAATTAGGAAGTAAATCTCTAGCTTTCGAATGACTTAGGGGCCGTCCATAAAGTACGTCACGCTCCAGAGGGGGGGAGGGGGTGTAAGAAAGTGTGACAGGGGTAGGGGGAGGTCCGGCTATGTGTGACGTCACGGTGTTTTAGATTAAATTTTAATTGGTTGCTAATAAAAAACAACATTTTTGTTCGAAAGTGTGACGTACTTTAGGGGGGGTGGGGTCAGAGATTTGTGACAGGGGGGAGGGGGGGGGTAAAAAGGGTCAAAAATAGCGTGACGTACTTTATGGACGGCCCCTTATTTGCAGATTTTTTAAGGACTTTAAGAACATCGTGTTTAAAAAATGGAATTTGGATTGGAATTGTCCTTAAAATATTAATATTTACAAAAGTTTAAAATTGTCGCCAACCTTTTTAATGCAGCAGATCAGAAATGAAACGTTTCTCTGCAAACAATTAATACGTCTTGGCAAAGAAGCTACATATTGTGTTTACTATATATTTTAGACCTTGACTTAATGACACTGAGCAAATGATAAACAAAATGGGATTAATCATCGATTCATTTCAAATAAGACATTTAGCCAAATGCATGCGCTTCCGATAATCCTCTTTCAGGGGATAACCCAAAAGCTTTCAAAACATCGATATTTTAAAGCAAAGGCTGCAGTTCAAATTGAAGCATTTGTGAAAATATTGTGAAGTATTTTGCGTGGTACAATAGGTGTGTAGTTCAGAGGGTGAAGCTGACAATTAGACAGCTCGAAGTGAAGCAAAGATAAAATATATTTAACTTCAGACATGTGGCACATTTTATGAGTGCACTGAATGTGAACAGTGTATTACATTACATGACGCACATTGTATGACGCACATGGTTTTAAATAAATTGTAAAACGTTCGTTGAAGGACTATATAGTGTACGAATACATAGAATGAGTACAGCATATGAGTACTTTGCATGACAAACGTGCTATGATGCAAATTGTATAACTACATTGTATGACGTATGGGGCCGTCCATAAAGTACGTCACGTTCCAGAGGGGGGGAGGAGGTGTAAGAAAGTGTGACAGGGGGAGGGGGGGTTCCGGCCATGGTTGACGTCATGCTGTTTTGTATTAAATTTTAATTATTTAGTTAATAAAAAAACAAAAAAATTTTTCCAAAGTGTGACGTACTTAAGGGGGGGGGGTCCAAGATTTGTGACAGGGGGAGGGGGGAGTTAAAAATTGTCAAAAATAGCGTGACGTACTTTATGGACGGCCCCTATATTTTATGACGTTTTTATGTGCTATTGATAAGGGTCATTGATTTATACGTGGGGCGTCCCAAATTTTTGCATTTGGGGGGGGGGCATATTCTATGAAGTAAAGATTTGCGGGGGCCGATCGATTAAGATAATAAACAAAAAAGGACATACGTTGAGTAATTTTTATTGCACAATTTTAATGTAATAAGTGAATCTGAGATCTTGACTGCAGTAATTATGTGACGTCAGGCTTAATGCCACTGATTTTGATACGTATGATATCTCGCGGGTGAGAGTCACTTAGTCTCATCCTCCTCAAACTTTTATTATTGCAATTCATAACAGAATGTAGAGGCCAAAAAAAAGCTGAGCATTGTCTTAGCAAATATCCAATCTTTTGGAATCTGTCTTTATCCAGCTGACGGTGAAAGTTAAATGAGAGAAAGCTGTTGTCTGCTGCGACATTGAAGTTTCATTCTGAAAACTTGTCATGGTTTCCATTACTGACGGATGCGTGGTAAAAGGCGACCTTTGTCATCAACTTTCATTTGTTTGTTTGTTTGCTTGCCTGTTCCATTCTTAAAAAGGAATTAAAATATCTAAATAATATTATCTTATCTTATCTGTTACTGACGCTCCTTCTACTATATAGAAGATTATTGCGTCCTGTGCTTATCTATGGTTTTTGTCAAGTTTTGCATTATAATTAATATTAACTCCACTATATATATTTAACACAAATACATTCATACAGATATGAAGATTTATTATCTTTCCAGAGCGAATTTAAACTTCATACCTTGCAGTTTACTGGCAAAATAAACAACTAGAGTCTGATGATTGTTCGTTCGTCCGTCGATTCGACGAGGACCACTCTAGTCATCCGAGGGTTGCTGGGACCTGCTCTGTCTGTGCGGGCGCAGATGGCCGATGAGGCCGATCCTGGCACGTAAGGTTCGGGAACAGAAGGGACAAGGGACGAGTGGGATATCTCCAGGAGAGTTGACAGCACGGGCCTTTCGGGCTTGCCTCTTCTTTTCTGCGGGGGTAATCCGGTTTGCCTCGCATGACTTGGCACCTTCGTGGATGGACCAGCGCCAGGTGGATCGGTCCATTGCAGCTCGTTCCCACGTGTCTGGGTTGATGGCAATCGCTTTCAGTGAGGCTTTCAGTGTGTCTGTGCAGCGCTTCTTTAGCCCACCGTGGGACCGCTGACAAATTCTGGAGCTCGCCAGAGAAGATTCTCTTTGGCAGTCTCTCGTCTGATTATACATTGTTATTTAATCTCCAATTTAAATATTTAAAAATCATTTTTTTTTATTTTTACGTACTTTACAGAATTTATAGGTGTTAATTTTTTTGAAAATATCATTGAAATATAACCTGGCTTTTTAACTGTATATTTAATTTGCTGTTTTTATTTTTGATAGTTTTTGTTTTTTGTTTGTTGGTAATTTGTAAGACTTTGGAATAAAAATGGGACAATACTATTTGGCGATTTTGTAGGCTTTATTACTTTATAAATATCTTATTCCGTCATTATAATACGCAAAGGAATAGAGACGCAATTCAATAATCTTCTGTATACAAAAATCCTCTATAATAGGTAAGATAGAAATGATTAATATTGGATAACTAGGTTGTGCTGCGGCGCCGTGGCGCCTGCGGCGCCCACTTTTTTAGGGCGCATACGGCGCCAACCTTTCTTCAAAAGCCCAAGTAACTTACCTTTGTATGATAAATACGAAATATTCCTGAAATGTACACAAAGTATTTGTTATTAACAATCCTGAAATCCTATTTTTACATCGTTCCCTTTTCCAAAATTAAAATATGAGCTAAAACAATGACGGCATATAATATATTTTTACGGCGAGAAATTTTAGAAAGCAGCGCACCAAATTACTGCACCAAAAAATAACTCTTTTCGAACGTTCGCATGAAATTGTTCAATTATCAATAACGAGCAACAAAGCCCGTCCAAAGACGTTCTGCCACAGTTCGGTGGCATGTTGTAACTCCCCTCTAACAGCGGTCTCGACCGGCATTACATGTGCATCGCGTCAAAAATACTATTCATTATAGTTAAAATAAATAACTCGTAAAAACAGAGCTTATTGCTATAAATTCTAACGCGCATAACTCAAAATAAAGTCTTTGAAGAAATACTGCACCAAAAATTACTCGTTTTGAACGTCCGCGTAAATGGCGTAAACGTGTTCAATATGATTGGCTGTAGGAGTCATAATATGTGTTTGAGGAACCAATCGCTTTAGATGACCGGACAGAAAGGACAGAAACTTTGCTTTTATTGTATAGGATAGTGTGGAGGGTGTTTAATGTTAATCTGGAAACCAAAATGATTATGATTATTAAGTTTATATATTCACACAAGAAAAGCTGAGTGATGTCCCGTAAAGTTACGGCAGGATAATTGAGGGTAAATATATATATGATAATGGCAGAGTATTGGAATAAAGTTGTTTTATACTACGTACTTTACAATTTAAAAAATGTGTTTCCGAGTCGGCGAAAAAGACGTTATCAATTTTTACTGTAGGCTGTCATCGAATTTCGTACACTTATTAGCAAATAACTTCATTAAAAAAACAAGTAATAAAAACTGGAATGAGTATTTAAACGCAATTTCCAACAAAGAATTGCCGATTTTTTTTATTCAAGGGAAATTATTTTAGATTACGTTAAAAGTCTATTCAAACAAGTAATTCTGAAACCAAACACAATGTGACGTCATATCCCCTCACGCTACATCACATCTGCCACTTTAAAAAGTGGCAGAAAGTGGCAGAACAAAATTCCAGACACAGTGGTACTGACCAAGGCAGGTCTCCCCAGCATCTTCACCCTCCTGCTTCGCTGGGCAGGGCACATTGTCCGAATGCCACACGAGAGACTGCCAAAGAGAATCTTCTATGGTGAGCTCCAGTATGGCCAGCGGTCCAACGGTGGGCAAAAGAAATGCTTCAAAGACACACTGAAAGCCTCAATGAAAGCGTTTGCCATCAATCCAGACACGTGGGAACGAGCTGCAATGGACCGATCCACCTGCCGCTCGTCCGTCCACGAAGGTGACAAGTCATGCGAGGCAAACCGGATCACCGCCGCAGAAAAGAAGAGGCAAGCCCGAAAGGCCCATGCTTTCAAACCTCCTGGAGATGTACCACTCGTCCCTTGTCCCTTCTGTTCCCGAACCTTCCGTTCAAGGATCGGCCATCTGCGCACGCACAAACAACCCTCGGATGACTAGAGTGGTCATCGTCGTATCGATGCACGAACATATATTATATACATCACACCTATATTGTATCAATATAATGCGGACCGTGCAACAATCTAACATAACCATTCACAAAGCGGAAAACCCCCATTAACTATCATTCTAGATTACATTAAAAGTCATTTCAAATCAATAATTTTGAAACTAAACAAAACAATTGCTACCTACAAAGTGCTGATAAAATTACGGGAGTTCATCGAAGAGAGATCTTGCAAAGGTGTCGGTTGTTTGGTATAAAAATTAAAGATTTCTAATTTAGAAGGCAAAAGAGAGATCTATAAGTGAGAGAATGAGTGAACTGCATATGTAAATCCTCATAAGCGCCCGCTCCACGTTTTTAGTCATATTAAATCACAGTACTTAAACGTATAAGTTTTAACTTATTTTCTTCTTTTTAGTCCACTTATAAAAACGTGTTTTTTAAAAATCCCTTTTTTCCTTTATTTATTTTAATCTTTTTAGTCCACTAATAAAAACGTGGTTTAAAAAAATCTTTTTTTACCTCTATTTATTTTACCAAACACCTCATCAGCACCCGCCCAACGTTAATACCACAGCAATGAGATCATGGGGTGAATTCGGCACGTGAAATCTAACAACGGAAGTCGGATACATATGCTTATATAGAGATAAACTAAAAAAGCACTAATTTAATTACGGTACATTCGATTAATCTGAAATTTTGATACAATGTTTTGTCATCCAAGGTATTTCTGTGGTAAAATTTTGAGCTCTCTAGGAGGACCATCAGAAGTGGTTTAATTTTAGGCTGGCAAATTTGAAAAATTGCGGACAGACAGACAGACAGACAGACACGAAAGCAAGTTTAAAAAAACGTGGCAATAATAAAAATGTGGTGAATCGGATGAAGGAAAATTTTTCTTTTTGTTATTAGAGCTAATATTCACCTAATATGTTTTCATTCTTTGATAGTTCATCATAAACTGTTATTTTTTTGCATATAGATTGCCTGGTGTAAGTTGAAAGCGCTTATTTTCATTTTTCTTTATCATTTTAATATCATATTAAAGGATATTGGTTTTTCAATTTAAATTCAAATTGGTGTTGTGTTTTCCTTTGTGTTTGTTTAGCTGGTTTCTAGTTTTCTTGATCTTTTTCTATACAATACGTGCTGATCTTAAAAGAGCCATGAATATCCCAATTAATTATTACATTTCCAAAGAACCTATTGTTGTACGTAACAACGTACAATTAATGCGTACTTGCATAGCTACATTATATTAATCCATTTCACTATTACATTGTACTGCATACATTGTCAAGTAATTTCAAACGTATCCTAAAATTGCGACCCTTTTATTTCCCACAAAGTTTTCATTTTCTGAAAATTATTCAGAATCCTGTTAGAGAAAACTTGTTAACTGGAAGACAAGTGTTTCGGCGCTGCCAGTAAGACACATTCATCTGAAAATTCCTGTATTCCCTTTGTCACACCGTATTATTGTCTGAAAAAGTAATACAATAAATAGCTGAAGTTAAGCTCTGGTCTCTTTTGTGCAAAGAAAGGGACAACTGTGTAAAAGCAAATATTTTTAAATTTATTCTTTTCATCCCGACTCTTAGGTATTGATTTTTAACACCTGGCACACCTTGCGAGAAACTTTTAGATGTGTAGCATATCAGCGTCATGCCGTCGAGCCTCACTTGCTGGTATGAACACCACATATATGTTTTCAATAGTCTGTGGCATGTACATTTCAATTGTAATGGTAAACCTGTTTTTAATAGTGATCTTTATATTTAGAAAAAGTGTTTTAATAGTAAGTGATCTAAAAGATGTTAAGTAAACTTGAGACCATTACCTACAAGATAACAGTTAATTTAAAATAATAAAAAAACTAGAGCTGCGGAAATTAACGATTAATTTCTCGATTTTAAAACTTTTAAACGATTACATTTTTTTAACGATTATTCGAGCCACCATTTATAAATGTACTGGAAGTCAAAAAGTGACCGATAAATATAGACTATTTTCCGGACGATTACAAGAACATTTTGGTTTTAAACGATTGACTGGCGTGAATGTTCAAAATGTTGATAAAGGTTATTGTGTCCATTGAGAGAAATCGTTTGGCTACAATGCAATGTTCCCTATAAGACTAAGCTTTTCGTTGGTCCGTATGCAAAGTTAAAAAAAAACTCGTGTGCAAAGTTGCACAACGTCCATTTTGTGTGCAATATTTTACAAGATTTGCTGCGCGGTGATTCTAAACTCCTGCGTGGCGTCAGTCAAATATCTGCACAGCCACGCTGCTTAAAGGGAAAATTGCTACCATATTTCTAACACTTCGCTTACATATCACCTACACATCAAACATTTACTACAGCACTAGAGTATCATAAAATTCAGCTGAGACAATCTAAAGCTATGTGGACGCTTGTTCAGCTCGGCTGGTTTTGTTTTCAATAAGACCCGCTCATCACTTGAACGAAATAATAATAATAATAATAAATTGATTATTTATATAGCGCTGTATCCCAGTAAGGAACTGGGCTCACAGCGCTTTACATGAAAGAAATAACATACTTATAAGTATTAAATTAACTTTCATATCACAACAAACACACAAAATTACAATACATTATACATAAGCTACGTTAATCATTTACAAGAAATGTTGTTTCATCAATTTTAAAAATAAATAATGTCAATACACTTGTCTCTTTGAGTTGTTGGTTAAAAGATGTCATATAAATAAGACATTCCAGAGTTATTTCGATTTTCGACAAGTACGTTTAATAAATGTTACTTATGACACCAGAAATGTCAATTTTTGGCTTTAATCGAAATTAGCGATTAATTAATCGTTAATTTTTCAAAAGTTAACGATTAAATTTAAATTAATCGTTAACAGCCCTATAAAATACACATCAAGTCAGATTACAATTTTTAAATTTTTAAGTGGAAAAAAAAATTCGGTTGTTTCAAAGGATTACAAGACTATTCGTATTTCTGTTAAGTAAACAAAAACATTAAGTCATTAAGTGTGGAAATGAGGATTAGGCACCTGCTGAAGACAGCCTCTCTCTGTTATATCTCACTCCTCATGAGCGTGGCGCTGACCTCTGTGTATCTCCTGACACTAGAGAATACTGAATGTTTCCGTCTACCCAAAGATTCTTTATCACCATTTTTTACATTGCAGGTACTGCCAATGGTCCTTCTTGTTAAAAAAAAATAATTCTTCCAGCTTATATGCCTCTGCCTAGTGGAAATCAATGTGAGCTAAAATATTTTTTAGAAAAGGGTCCATTGTCTTTCTTAGAATTTATGAAACATTTTAACGTTAACATTGGTTTTAGACTAAAGACTCTAACAAACTCGGGCCATAGGGTTAAACTAGAGACACTAACATACTCAGGCTATAAGGTTAAACTAGAGACACTAACATACTCAGGCCATAATGTTAAACTAGAGACACTAACATACTCAGGCCATAAGGTTAAACTAGAGACACTAACATACTCAGGCTATAAGGTTAAACTAGAGACACTAACATACTCAGGCCATTAGGTTAAACTAGAGACACTAACATACTCAGGCCATAAGGTTAAACTAGAGACACTAAAATACTCAGGCCATAAGGTGAGACTATTTGAAACGTAACCCAATTTAATCTATAGGTTTTGATCTTAAAAACTTTCTTTAGTTCTTTGCAATGACTGCTACTGCTACTTTATTTGTACATGCTGACTCCGCAGAGCTTTATAATTATAGGAACAGCAGAGGAGAAGCGCCAACTACAGTTTTCCTGAGGCCGAATCACTCGTTACTTTGTACAAATCTTACGTCAACCGCACTTTTTGTTCAGGGAACATTTCAAAGTGTCTTCGCTACAGCCTCAACGACAGCGAGAGCTATCATGTTTTCTTGCAACGTTTCATTGCTGTCATGAGGAAGGGCTCATATCTAAAGGCATTCAGCAACAAAACTGGGTGAGCTGAGGTTTTTTAGAAATTCCCTTGTAAATTGTCAAGAGATATTACCATTTAAAAGCTTTAGTTAGGTCAACGAATGCGATGTATAGAGGCATATGCTGCTCCCTGCATTTCTCCTGCAGCTGGCGCAGAGAGAAGATCATGTCTATGGTTGATCTTCCGGCTCGAAAGTCGCACTGCGATTCTGGGAGTACACGCGATGCTAGGGTCTGCAGGCGTGTTAATGCAACTCGGGCGAAGGCCTGTCCAACTATACTGAGGAGAGAGATTCCACGATAGTTGTTGCAACATATGCCTCTATACATCGCGTTCGTCGACCTAACTAAAGCGTTTTGATCTTGTCAGCAGAAGCGGCCTTTTACAGATCTTAGTAAAAATAGGCTGCCCTATACATCTGCTTAACATCATCAAGCAATTCCACGAAAACATGCAGGGCACAGTGTGCTATAATGGTGCCACCTCTGAGGCTTTCCCAGTAAGTAGTGGAGTATAGCAAGGCTGCGTGTTGGCACCTACTCTATTCGCAATATTCTTTTCCATCTTACTCCTGTTTGCCTTCAAGAACAACAGCGAGGGGATATACATACACAACAGAGCTGACGCGAGATTATTCAATATTGCCCGACTTAGAGCCAAGACCAAAATAAGGAAGATTTTGCTGCGCGAGCTCTTATTTGCAGACGATGCCGCCTTAATATCCCACACAGCAGACGGCCTGCAGAACCTTGTATCCAGCTTCTCCGCTGCCTGCAAAGAGTTTGGCCTGACCATAAGTATAAAGAAAACCAACATTATGGCACAGGATGCTGCCTCTCCCCCGACTATCACCATTGACGACTGCAACCTGGATGTTGTTGACAGTTTTACTTATCTGGGATCAAACATCTCGAGCACCCTCTCACTGGAAGATGAGATAAGTAGTAGGATAGTGAAGGCAGCAACTGTTTATGGCTAGACTGTACAAAAGAGTCTGGTCCAATGCCAAACTCACTGGCAAGGACTAAGCTGCAGGTATACCAGGCCTGCGTACTGAGCACACTCCTCTATGGATGCGAGTCTTGGACCACCTATACCAGGCATGAAAGAAGGCTCAATAGCTTCCACCTCAGATGCCTGCGCCGCATCTTGGACATCAAATTGCAAGAGAAAGTCCCCAACACAGAGGTCCTGGCTCAAGCAAGCGTGAGTAGTATTGCAGCAATATTAAGCCCAAAGACGCCTCCGTTGGCTTGGACACGTCAAGAGGATGCAAACTGGTCGCATACCCAAGGATGTGCTTTACAGCGAGCTGGCGACAGGGAAAAGGTCGGTTGGTCGGCCATGTCTCAGATACGTGGACATATGCAAGAGAGACATGAAAGTATCCAACATTGATATACAAAACTGGGAAAACCTGGCAGAGGATAGGTCCATGTGGCGGGCTATAGTAAAAGAAGGATCACTAAGAGCAGAGGAGCAAACTAGGGCAGAAGCAGTCGGGAAAAGAGCGAGGAGAAAGGCCAGGCAACACTGCCCCACTGCTTTCGTGTGTGTGTCATGCAGAAGAGACTGCAACTCAAGGATTGGTCTCATCAGCCACACCAAGAGCTGCAAATAATAAAGATAAATCTATCGTCTTTCGTAGACGGACAGATGCCATACATATTACCATTTAAAGGAAATACAGAAGAGTTGATCAATTAAATGCAAATCCAGTAATTTACTACGATTTATTTTATGGGAAATATTGATAAATTAAAAATATATTTTAGTGTCATTTTCATTACATTTATAGGATCTCCTTATTACAAATGAAATAGATCACCTAGTTTCCCGTACGTTCAATACGTTGTTATATAATCCTCAGAACAACATCGTCTCAAAGATTTCATACAGGCATTAACCAGTATTATTTGTACCATCCCGATGACGTAGACATGATCAGGGGCCTTCTAAAAGATCTCAACAGTCAACCAGTTGTTTTTTCAGGTATTACATTTTTTATCTAATTTCGAAAGATACTTTTTTAGAATTTAAAATTAAAATTATGATTATTCTTTTCCCTCGTACTTAAAGATTTCCTATTTACTAACATTCTATTTGCTATTTATAATAATCGTTTGAGTTTGTTGCATGCATTTTCTTCCCCAAGTCACCAACTCGCTAGGCTTAATCGTGGAAGTCCTGCCTTATGTGATTTTTTCTTTAAATGAGACTGTACACACTGGAAAATATGAAAATTCCAACAAAGAATAATATTACTTTCCCTTTATTTATTAATCTATGTTTTTAAAGCTTGTAAACTTCGTGCGTCTTTTTAAGCGAACATTTCAAGTACATACCATCTTTGCTACATCGTTTACGCATTTCAGTATGTTGAAATTTGGATAATTGCCGATTGTAATAAAAGTAACCTGCGCAAAGAAAATTTTAAATGAAAGATTTTGATTTTTAAATCCTTTATATTAACTCGTGGTGTCTGCTTGCTTGCTTGCTTGAGGCGGTGCCGAAAAAACATTGGATCGATTTTAACCCACTTCCTCGTAAGCTAGCGAGCTGAAATTTTGCAGGCAGACTAGTGCCGATGATAAAAATGATGTTTGAAAATTTCAGATAAATCGAATGTACTGTAATTAGATTAATGCATTTTTAGATTATCCTTATTTATCTTTATGTTACATGTTAACTTTTTTTTGCTATAGTGTCGTGGTGCGTATTATATTTAACAACCTTTCCTGTCGCGCAATAAGGTGCGTATTTTATTGACAACACTTTTTATAAACATATTGCTGATCGTTGCGCATTATATTAAACATGTTTTACGACACATAACTACACTTATGTATTTTTGGATGGTCTTGCACTGCGTATTATAATGAACATTCTTTTAGTTATGTCTCCATCATAAAGGATTTATAGTCAAAAACTTGTTTTTTAACGTTTTTTGTGGTTATATTTTAACATTAAAATAAAAAAACAAAAAACGTAACACCTTAAGTTGGCGAAAATTTTCTTACTTAGGCTCAAGACATCTATGTCCATTTTTTTTCAAAATTAAAAAATCACATTGCTTATTGCAGTAAATCTTTCACCCGTTTTGAATAATCATAATCAGAAATCAGCTATAGAAAAAAAACAACTCCTCAATATTTAATTAAAATAAAAGAAATTTATGTGTAAATATAGAATAGCTTATTGAATCACACAGGAAAAACCCAAGTGAGAAAAAAGATTTGCAAAGATAAACTTTAAAAAAAAATTCACTATTCAATCTTCAACCGGTGCAGTCGGATTTAACTCGAACAGAAACGGGAGTTCAAAAACGTTATCTGGGCTTTTTTAGGCTTAGGCTATCGGTTTGTAAATAAGTGCATAATTATTTTTTAATCGATTTAAAGCTTTAACTTTGTAAAACTAAATAGTAGACGATACAATTTTATTTCAAAGTTAATGGAAAAAGTCTTTCTCTAACGGGCAATTTTAAATTTACCAGAAAGTAGAAATAAAAATTCTTAAAATAGATTCGATGTTAAGAACACCTGTAGAATATTTTACGATATCTTATCAACATTAAACTAACACAAGCGCCTTCCACGACACTAAATAATAAAAGAAAAGAAAATTACTTAAGTCAAAAAATTGTTGTCAATTCCTTTAAAATTTAAAATAAATAAATAAATCAAATATTTTTTTTTAAAATTGTAATAGTACACCGATAGAAAGCATGTAAATCAGTGTATTAAAATATTTAATTTAATTTTTTAAAAATAATTCTGTATCAACTGTTTGAATATGTAGAAGTAATAATCTATAAATAGTTTAAACTTTATTGCACATATTTTTTTACATAATTATTTGCGTTGATATAAATGTCTAAAATTTTATTGCTAAAATTTATTTTCAACCTTAGGCTGAAAATTCAAATATTTCAACTTTTCAAAAGTAGGCCTACATGGCAAAATGAGTCATTTAAAATTATATTGTTATTAACATTTTTTAAACCCAACAGCTTGATAATTGTCTAGTCAAATAGTAAAACCATTTTAAAAACCCTTACATTTACTTAACCGCCGTCTCTTGAGTTCGCGGTCGGTCGGGCGGAAAAACAAAAGTCAAAAATGACACACTAACCATCCATCGTATCAACATTTCAGATCGATCGAATGTACCGTAATTAAATTAATACATTTTTAGTTTATCTCTATATAAATATATGTAATGTTTGTTTACATTCAAGTGTCACGCTGAGTTAGGTCCAGCCATCCGTGACCACACCAACCCCAACCCCAACCCCCCCCTTCCATTTTTAAAGCAAGAGGAGATCAGTCGGCTTCAGTATTTAAATGTTTGTCATGTTTAAACATAATCAATACTTTTAGTTATGTCTCATATATAAGGGATTTATAGTCAAAAGCTTTGTTTTTTCGGGTTGTTTAATTTAATCCCTTATATTAACTTCACGGCCGTCTCTTGGTCGGTCAGTCGGGCGTAAAAACAAAAAGTAAATAAAACAAACCCGTAAAAACAAAGTTTTGACTATAAATCCCTTATATATGAGACATAACTACATTATTGATTATTTTCAAACGCGACAAACATTTACAGACTGAATCTGTCTTAACTCAACTTGGCTTCATAACCCTGGGGGGGGGAGTCTGGTAACCGATCGCTGGATCGAGCCCAGCGTGACACGTAAAATGTAAACAAAAGCACGCCGGTACTTCGATGGGTCGCGTCAACGCGTCAACTCAAACTCTCACGTAGGAAAAAAACAATAACAAACCGTGAATTTGAATTACATACGTTATATAAGGATAAACTAAAAATGCATTAATTTAATGACGGTACGTTCGATCGATTTGAAATTTTGATACGATGCATTGTTAGGTGAGACGGATCCCTGTGCTAAATTTCAGCTCGATCGCATTACGGGAAATGTGTCATTTTCTACTTTTCTTTTTCCGCCCGACCGACGTACGAAGAGAGAGATGACGACAGACACGATTTCGAAGTTAATATAAGGGATTTAATAAAACAAACCCGTAAAAACAAAGTTTTTGACTATAAATCCCTTATATATGAGACATAACTAACAGTATTGATTATTTTCAAACGCGACAAACATTTACAGACTGAATCTGTCTTAACTCAACTTTGCCTCATAACCCTGGTGAGGGGAAAAGTCTGATCACCGATCACTGGACCGAGCTCAGCGTGACACGTAAAATGTAAACAAAAGCACGCCGGTACTTCGATGGGTTGCGTCAACGCGCGAACTGAGCTTTCACGTGAAAAAAAAATAACAAACCGTGAAATTGAATTACATTCCTCGTGTAGAGATAAACTAAAAATGCATTAATTTAATTACGGTACGTTCGATCGATCTGAAATTTTGATATGATGCCTTGTTATGTGACACGGGTCCATGTGCCAAATTTCAGCTCGATGGCTTCACGGGAAGTGGGTCATAATTTACTTTTGTTTTTCCGCCTGCCCAAGACAGAGAGACAGAGATGACGACAGACAGAGACGGCGGTGAAGTTAATATAAGGGATTTTAAAAAAAGACCCGTAAAAACAAAGTTTTTGACTATAAATCCCTTATATATGAGACAGAACTAAAAGTATTGATTATGTTCCAACGCGACAAACATTTACAGACTGACACCGAGTGATGCCCCTGTCTTTAATAATGGGGTATGGAACGTGATGGGATGTCGGCACGACGGTGGACGTCAACGCGTCAACTCAAACTCTCACGTGGAAAGAAAACAATAACAAACCGTGAATTTGAATTACATACGTTATATAAGGATAAACTAAAAATGCATAAATTTAATTACGGTACGTTCGATCGATCTCAAATTTTGATACGATGCATTGTGATTTATATATTAAGGAAGCCAACTTGCTTTGACATGCCCGTGTGAGGAGACACTTTCCCTCCCCTCCCCCACTTTACTCCCTCCACACGGGGATAAGGGAGTAAGATTTTATTCTTTTAAAAATGAGTCACATCATGCAGCAAAGGGACGCGAATTAGTTACCACTCCTTTTTCTTGTCATTTTTTGCCCTTGCAAGGGTCGCTTAATCCCTCGTGGAATGCACTAAGATAAGATTTTACGTCCATTTACGTGGCTCTTCGGTACACGCAGAGGCGTAACTAGGTTTTTGGCACCCTTAGCTAATTTATTTTTTGGCGCCCTTGATAAATTGATAAGTTTCAGCTTTGCGATTTTTCATTTGTTAGAAAAAATAATTGAATTTCTTTTTTTATTTTTATTTATGACAATAATTACGTATGCTGACAGTGACAGTCATACAACGTGAATATAAAAAATGCATAAGACTGAACAATACTAAAATGCAGTGTAATATCAATATACATAATTCCCGTTGTCTGTATGTATGTCTGGATGTAATTTGTAATGCTGTTTGTTGGCGCTGCGATTGATTTTGTTTTATTCTCTTGATAGGTTTTTTTTCGGGCTTACCCATTAAAGTCCTTTTCGCCTATATTATAAAAGTTTGAGCTTATATTTTAACTAGAGACACAACACTATAAAACAAAATCGATCGCAGCGCCACCTAACAGCACTACACCCATACAGACAACGGGAATCAATAACATAAGTAACTTATCCTTGTTTGATAATACGAAATATTAAACTTGCTGAAATGTACACAAAGTATTTCATAATTATAAATCCTCAAACCCTATTTTTATATCGCTCCCTTTTCAAAAATAAAAAAATAAGCTAAAACAATCTATCTATATATATATAACTAGAAAAATACCCGCACTTTGTAGCGGGAGTGTGAATTGACCCTTTATCCAAGTATTAGTTGCTGGTTATTACAATTTTTATTTGCCAAGTTAAATTTCAGATTCATCTATTTAGTTAAAATCTTATGAGAAACAGAGATATGCCATTTTACCGCGTGAGTTGTTTTCACTTAATGCAGTGCCTTTTAACATAACCTTACTATTTAAAAGATATGATTTATTAAATAATGATTCTTGCCGACCATAATAACTAAATTTACAATTTCATTCCCACTTGTACAAAATTAACATAACTTACAGGTTTTCCGAAAGAGCTCTACCACCCTCGTCACTCAAAAATTTAATATATAATTACGAAACTGCATCGTATCACAATTGTAAGTTATATAATATTTGTAACCACGTCTATGAGATAAAGAACATGTGGCACTATCCCTTTAAAAGGCAAAAGCTAAGTGACTCATAGCGCAAATAAACAAAATTATAAATGTACTTTCTAAAATAATTTTTAAAAAAAAACCGGTCGTATTAAAATGATATAAAAAAATGTGCACACCATATTTAGACAATATAGAAAGCTGGCCGCATAAAATAAAGTCTTGTTATAAAGTAAATGTACTGGACCAAAATAACTCCTCCTTTTGACGTATTCACAATTGTTTTCACATGGAAATAATATTTAACATTTTTTATGTCTCTATATTTTACTATTTATATTTACGGTTTATAAGCAATGTGTATCATTTCAAAAAGGAATCTTTTTTTTGTTCCCTATTTCGGATAAGGCATCATATTTTGTAAATTATATTCAATGCACACACACACACACCAGATTTTATATCTGTTAAAAAAAATAAAAATGAAAAAAAAAGATTCAACCGTCTGTTCATAAGTGCATCTTAAAAATGAGTGAAAGGCAATTTTAGAAATGGCCTATGCTATTCTGAATACAAAGGATTGAACATAAAAACATATTCAATTCGCAATTCATATTAATTAAGCGTTTTCAGGATCACTTCATTAAATTTAGTCAAGTTTTGTTAATAAATTTGGTATCGAAAGTTTATAATGTATAGTGTATATAAAGCTTAAGTAAACTGTTTTAAAGTGTAAGTTTATTTGACATAGGCCATCACTTTCAACATAAAATAAACTCGCTACATCTATGGTTTTTAATTAAATGTCGAGTTATAAATTAAATTTTTAAAAAATCACAATTTTATTCATTGCATGTAAAATATTCAAACAATGCATCGTGAAAATAATTGAAATAAAATAATTTAAACGCATATGTAATATATAAAGCTCAGTTGATAATTTTATGTTTGTTTCTTTGTATCCATTAAAAAATAGCCACTGCTTTTTTGACATTTTTCCAAAAGATCTCTGCCACTGTCGTCTCTAAAAAAGCTCTTATATATTTACGACACTGCATCGTAACACAATTGTTATTAATACAATATTTGCAACAGCGTCTATGAGATAAAGATAATAAAGATAAATAAAGAAATTAAGGCTATATTCCTAATTTAAAAAAACAAAAACAAATCAATTTTATGTTAAAAACGCATTTGAAACCATGACAATAATTGATTTTAAAAATGACCTATGTTAATCCATCATCACAGGAATGAACATAACATATTAAATTCGCAATACAAAATAATTAAGCGTTTTCAGGATCACTTTATTTAGTTTAATCTACTTATGTTAATAGGTCCGGTAGCCTAAATTTAAATAGTTAGAAAAAAATACTGACAAAATTATTACATAAATAGTTTTTTTAAATTAAATATCGAGTTATGGAACAGAAAATAGTTAAAACAAATTCGCAATTAAATTTAAACGTGTAAACAATTAAATCTAATGCATCGTGTGGCAGTTGTAATTAAATATGTTTACGTGTCTATCTAATATATAGAAAGTAACAGTAAAGAAAATGACAATTCTTTGTACTACACAGCTCAAATTATGAAGCGTACACGAAAATGTGCGCACCGTAATTAGACATTATAATATTTTTTGAATGCGCACCACTGAAAATAAAGTATTGGGGGAAAAAAGTCACCAAAAGTAACTCGCTTTGAACGGCTTTTGAACGTCCGCGTAAATTTGTTCAATACAGAAATAAGGTTAAATTATTTATTCTTTGTCTTTGCATTTTCTGATTACTTAATTTACGGCATTCGGGCAAAAAGGACAATTAAAAAAACTAACTTAAAACCACCTTCAGGGTAAAAGGAACCGTCCTGCCAAATTTGGTCCCCGTCCGTCATTTGGTTTTTCCGTGATTGTCTAACAGAAAGTCGAAAAGTGAAACATACAAACATACAATTACAAACATACAAAGATACAAACACCAACTGAGCTTTATATATTAGATTCTCTTCGTGGTCGGACCATGCGAGGCAAGAAGCTGCAAGTATGTGCAACAGAGCATGACGAATGACCCTCGCTCGGGTCAACTAAACACAGTTAACGGTTGACAAGCGAAGGTGGTGGAGGGGGGACCAACAATGGTCTTTGCGTTTCAATTGCATTGTTCCTTCACAGAAACGTGAGATTCGTAGTGTACTGGTTAACACGTCCGCCTCATGCGAGGAAGTTACTGGGTTCAAGCCCCGGCGAATATATTTTTTAATGTTTTTTGTGCCCATTCTTTTACCTCTTTATTGCATAGCATACGCCGCAGACTGGCTCATCATAGACAGTGCAAAGAACAGTTGGGGGTGAGAGTACAGACACAAAAAGCAGCACCAAGTAAATAAAAAATAGCGAGCAAAGGTGAAGACATGCACCATTAGGTTGTTGTTACCCGCCTCCCATTTATTACTACCATCCCTTAAACATAAACTTTGTTTGGCCGATCCTAGCAAGGATTAGTCATATTTAGGGTTGTTAATAGCGTGTGTTTTTTTTTGTGGAAAACCGATTATCGATTATATAACTCCGATTTTAAACCGATTATCGTTTTACAGCTGACTTCATAGAAGTAAGGGGTGTATCAAATTTCGCCAGCAAATGTCTCGAAAATAAACAATGAGTTGGCAGTTCCCCCTCCCCCCAAACCGATGTTCACTTGCGTTGTTTTGATTTCTTCGTGCTGTAGTTTGTGTTCCTTCTTTCTCAACTTTCTTTGCACTCTCCATGAGCAATTCTGCGGCGTATGCTACGCCGCAGGGCGTCTAGTGACGTCATATATTTTTTTACAGCGCGTCTTTAATTTATAATTATTTTGCACACCTTTTTGTGCACCTTCCGATGAACGCCTAGTATTCAAATATAAGTTGAAACTTTTATAATAAAGACAAAAAGAATTTAATACAGACAACGGGAATTATGTATATTGATACAAGGCGTGCATCGGAAAGCGCGCAAAAAGGTGTGCAAAATAATTTATTTAAATACAAAATTAAAAAGTAGAGATTTAGTGGCGCCCTTTTGAGCTGCCGCCCTTGCCAACTGCCCCGATGCCAACCCGTTGTTACGCCACTGGGAACACGTGTTCTGAAATGTCACTCCAGAATAATAACCCATGCGCCTTGGAAAATTCGACTTAGAGAGGTTGAAAGCCAAAAATGTTGGAGTTAAGGAGATCTAAAATACATTAGTCTTATGGAATTTGGCCGGGACCTAACAATTAATTCAATATAGGGAGGCTTTCGACTTAGGGAAGTTCGATTTAGCGAGGTTCGACTGTATAAATGTATTTCACTTTTATCCTCGATAACAAGAAAGTGAATAATGAATTTTATTTAAATATATTTCATTTATATCATTATAATTTTTTTTTATTATGTTTGTGGCCTTTGTGGGGCTTCTTATCATACAAATGTCAATATGATTTTACAGTCTTTCTTTTAAAATGAAAAATCTTACTATCCCCATCCCACTGTCGAGGGAGTAAAGTGGGGAGGTGAGGGAAGATGTCTCCTCTCACGGGCTTGTGTCGGTATGTCAAAGTAAGTTGGCTCCTTTCATATGAAACATCACCGCCCCTCTTTCCTGTCTAGCCTTCTAGCCGCTATGGCTGTCCCCCTCTCAATATCAACATTGTCCTTATCGTCCTTGATCAATCTGCGCCTATGGGGTCGTCCATAAATGACGTCACGCACCTAGGGGGGAGGGGGTCATATTTTTGTGACGATGCGTGACGAGGGGGGGGGTTTGAAGAAATGTGACGTCACATCAAAAGGGTAACTTTAAATAAAACTTCCACTGAAATATTTGGTCGCTTCAATTTATTTAATGACTTTAATTTTTTTTTAATCAGTGCTTCTCAATGTGCCAGTCGGTAGGCCATCAGACGCTGGTTGGCGTAAGCTATCAAGACACGAAAATTAAATCTAATTATAATCCTTAAGTTTGAGAACCCACAAGATAACGTATGAAATTGCGTCGTTTGATGTTGACAGCAAAGCATTTGTGATGTAAGCGCAGCTCCATTTGGTTCTCTCACGGCAGGAGTCACCCCAAAATATACAAGTTTATGCGTGCGTTACCCCCCCCCCTTCCCCAACCCCCAGACTCTAGGTCCTGCTCATAGAATTATAAACGTTTCTGATATAATTGTTCAATTGGTTTTTGGTCAAACGCCCCTGGTCAATCTAGATATAATGATAAATGAGCCCATTTAAAATTATTCAAGTATTCATTAACTTTATTGAATGCATCAAATTGTTGACATCGCAATTCGAGAGGAGCACAAAACAACTTTTCTTCTTAGCTCAGTTTTTAAGGCATTAATTTTAAATATCACAGAAGGATACTTGATACAGTCAAGTCATGTGGATTAAGATTATTGTCACTCGTGTCAATATAAATGAAAGTAGGGTGGATATACATGTATTCGTATAGTATGTAGGTAAGAAATCTACATAGTTGTCAAATTTTAAAAAATGCATTTTCTGGAAGGAACCGGTTCAATAATGGGCATATGTTCCAAGCGTACACGTACTCATGACGTATTTTAATATATCTAGTGGATTGTAGTGGATGTTATATGTCCCAAATTACCCCCAAGAATTCCCTTTTGACCCCAGATGAGGTTATTTACCCCTGTTCGCCAACCTCTTCCTTACGGGATGCCCGTCAGTCAATTTAGGGATTTTTTAAAATACATTTTAAAAATATTATTTCTGCATATTTTGTTTTCTAAATCGAGACGTCAACCGTGATAATTAATAGTCAATGTTTAATTTGTATGTATTAAAATAAAATATAATCTAAGGTTTCCGAAGGCCGGTTAAAATTTAAAAAAAAATGCTTCACGCGGGCTACGATATTACAATGTAGATGTAGACCTTCACTAAATAAATTATAAATACAAGTACTTAAATGACAATAAAAGTGATTTGAAACATACTTATTTTCAAATAGAAAATAAGGGTTTTTTTGGGTTGTTTTTAGGGGGGGGGTCAAAGATTTGTGACGTATTTTTAGAGGGGGGTCTAACTTTTTGTGACGACGCGTGACGAGGGGGGGGGTAAAAAATCGCGTGACGTCATTTATGGACGGCCCCTATTACGCCAGTTTCCCTAACTCAAAAACTCCATAAGTCGGATTCCCCTCCCCCCCCCCTTTTTTTGAGATCGACTTAGAAAGGTCGGAATGTATTAGAAACACACCAATACGCCAGCTAACGGAAGTGCTGAGCTGTAGTCGGTGGAGTGTTACTTAAATTTACTTTTAATTGTGAGTTTCTATCGTTATGTATGAGATAATGAGTATGACACATTGACACTATTGTTTTTATTTATAATACGTGTTACTTCAAGTTTTGCTGTATTCTTTATTCACGCAACAAGATCCCGTTTTATCACCCACTTATTTGGTATTATTTAGTAAATAATAAACTGCAAATTAGTATTGTTCCTGTCTTAAAAGCATTTTTTATATTCATGTTGCATGACTGTCACTGTCAGACTACGTAATTACTGTCATAAATAAAATAAAAGAAATTCAATTATTTTTTCTAACAAATGAAAAAATCGCAAAGCTGAAACTTGTCAATTTATCAAGGGCGCCTAAAATAAATTAGCCAAGGGCGCATAAAACCTAGTTACGCCTCTGCCAGGAAGACCCATGAATAGCATTAGGCTCGAGGCTTCTGATTTTCTTCCACATGTAGGATCGTTAGCACAGAGGCCAATGATACGTTTTTTAAGGACAATGAAAGGGAGGCTGCGCAAGCGTGCAAAACTAGACTAACAGGCTATCGCTAAGCGTCCTTAGTAATGTGTGGCCTTCGTTTGTACTCTACGGGATCGTCTGTGTCACACGTTAAACCGTGCTCTCTTTCTCTCTCGCCATTGTTGTTCGTAAACAGAAATATCTATGACGTGGGATCGTGCGTAACCCAGGGCAACAAAGCATATGCAACAAATACTGCATTCATGTTATATTTATATAAAAGACAATTATTTAAATCCAATTAGTTAAAGTAGTTAATTTCAATGAAAAAATATCTATAATCACATGAGTCCATTGCTGTCCCAACAGAGGAACTAAAGTATGGCACGCAAATCAAACTGGTGATAACTTTAGAAGATGGGAGTAGAGCTCTCTTCAAGCCAATGAGGTACCATTATTAATATATTAACGTTTTCTTGATTGCGGCCATTGCATACAAAAGTTCTGGGAAAATGCGCTTTGAGCTCAATTTCCCATAATTTAAAACGTTTTACACATATTGTGCATGAAGAATCATGCTACATGCGCCCTATACGAAAAAATTATTTCTAGTAGAGGCCCGCCTCATCTACCTAACTTTAAACTGTTGTTTCGCAAACTTTTTTTTAAAAAAAGGACCAAAGTACTTTATGTAGCCCAAACAATTGTGCAGATAAATAATTGTTTAAGTTTCGATAAAAACATTGCGTTGTTAAATGATTTCAATTGAATTTAGGCAACAACTTATCCAAAAAAAAATAAAATGAATACCCTCTTGTCGTGTTCAACTCAAAGATTTCTCACTCAAATATGATCTACCATATCAACCAATATCCTCTCGAAGCGTAAAAATGGTGAGCTGTCCACTTGGAAATAATAAAATAGGGTTTACAAAAATATAATTCACGTTAAAAAAACAAAATAGGAAAAGAAAAGTAATTATCTATTCCAAAGAATGACATAACTAGCAAACAAACATAGCTTTCGAAATTATGTATCAATTTTTTTTAAACTCTATAATAATTTGGATCAGGGATCGTCAGACTCTTGTGCTACTGTGTCAAAGCAGCATACAGTCAAACCTCTCATAACGAGAGTAATTCGTTCCAGAGTCTTTCTCGTTACGCGAAATACTCGTTATACGAAACAATTTTTCCCATTCAAATCAATGTAAAATACGATAATGCGTTCCATGCTGAAAAAAATACTAAATTTTTCACAAAAACATTTTATTAACATTTATTCAAATAAAATTACTTATGAATTGTTAAAGACTGAAACAACTAGAATACAATTTAGATTTGAAACAAAAAAAACGTAAACAAAAATATGAATTTATGACAAATAATTATTCCTTTTTAACTAGAAAACTGGTAAAGACATTTGTTTTTTGCCGAAGCTTCAAAATTTGACGAAAATGTGTCGTAACTGTTTCGTAGACATTCTTGACACTCCATTTGAAGCATCCATCTCCTTGATTGTTCTTGAGGATAGTGCGGATCGTTGATGTTGGCCGATTGTAGTTGCGCGCTAGATTAGCCACCTTGTTCTCGCTTTTCAATGGTTTATCGTTTCATTTTAACAGTTATTTTTCTCTCTCTTATGATTGTCTTCTTGTGTGTTTTTTTTCGAAGACATTTTAGCACATGTTATTACACATTGCACATAAAAAATTACGAATACTGTCTGAATACAAAATTTGTAAAAATCGGTTGATCACACACGAAAACAATACGCTAACAGACCGAGTGCTTAACACAGAATATTACATCAGGGCTGAAGTGCCGACTCACTAATGAATTTCCAGGAAAAATGTGACTTTCCCTTTCTGCGTCACTCGTTATACGAATCTTCGCTCGTTAAAGGAGCAACTTTTTCAAAAAAAAATATTGCTCGTTATGCGATAATCTCGTTATGAGAGTTGCTCGTTATGAGAGGTTTGACTGTATATGATAACCATAAGTTTTTATTTCGTTAATATCTTAAGCAGAAAATCGTAAAACCCGATGACTCTGAGAATGTTTAACAAATAATTATGTTAGAAAGCGAGATTTAATGGCCCACAAAGAATTGGTTGGTGAAAAAACAATTAGAACCAAAGGTTCTTTTTATTTTTCATTGCAAACTATTCCGCTGATCAATCTTACAATTAATGTAAATTGTAATGATTTATAAACCCCTAACGTACCACCCGAGCGATTGCCCTCTTCATCTTCTGATGTTGAAATCAATTTACTTAATAAGCACTGCTTTTACGATAATATACCGGAATATGTTGACAGATTTCCTCGAGACAAAGGTGATTTCCCGAATCTCTTTTATTACGAAGATTATGAGCGTCATACATCAGAGATAGCGGCATTCCATTTGGACAGGTAAGTTCTCTTTTCATTTAATACGCTTTTTATTTAGCTTGTTAATTTGCCAGTTTGTCTTACCACGTGATGATTGTCGTGACCCGTCAAAACGGCACCAGACAAATTGTTTACTTTTTTAAACAAAAAATTTACTTTCATTTTTGTGCATTTTAAGCTTTTGTTAACTTTTTCACCCTTAAAAAAAGTGGTTAAGTTTTTTCTTGTGATGTTAAAATATCATTTCTTGTCAACAAACAACCGTGACTTGGTACCACATCGAGTAAAGTAAATTCTTTCTGATGTGAATTCATTATTATTGTTTTTTTGTGAACTAAACCTGACACTGAATGGGTGAGTAAAGATATGAATATAATATTTTTGATTTTATTTTATTATATTGGTCCATCTATTAGTCCAGGGCGTTTTGACGGGGCCGTTATGTCGGGGCCGTTTTGTCCTGTGCCATTTTGTCGGTGAACCGATGATTGTATACGCGTCGTATGGGTCAAAACCTGTAGCACAAATTAGTGACTGCTCCTTTTTTCTAATGGCCTTGAAAGTTTGCGAGGCTACTCAACAGTGATGACAATAAAAAACATCCGGGACTTTTTCCAGGTGAAATTTTGATTCCCGGTTTAAAACTACATTTTCATCTCCAAATTAGATAAAATTTTGTAAACTTGGTCGACCCTGACATTACAACCATTCGTGATCAGTAGGTCAACACTGTCCTCTACTGACCTTTGAGTGTGTCACAAACTTATGTCGACCAATGTCAGGATCTCCATAAGAGCCGAAGATCCTTCACGGAGAACAGCGGAAGTTGTATAACACTGTTAAAATTTTGTAACATTAGCCAAACAAATTATACATATTAAAGATGTAACAATACTTTTTAAAAACAAGCATAATCAGTACTCTAAATATAATATACTAGACGCCCCGCAGCCGCAGACTTGCTCATGGAGAGTGCAAAGAAAGTGGAGAAAGAACGGACACAAACTACAGCACGAAGAAATCAAAACAACGCGAGTGAACGTCGGTGGGGGAGGGGGACTGCCGACTCATTGTTGGTTTCGAGACATTCGCACTGTTGTTATCTACCTGCCCAACATCCTTTACCACATTAGCTTGCCAACCATAAACTGTGATTGGCCGACCCTAGCGAGGGTCAGCCATGTTGGCAATAAAGGGGTAAAAGAACGGGCACAAACAGGCATTTTTAAAAATAACATTGTTTTCGCTGGGGCTTGAACACAGTACCTTCCCCGTATAAGGCGGACGTGATAACCAGTACAATACGAATCTCACGTTATTCTGTGAAGGAACAATGCAAGTGAACCCAAGGACCATTGTTGGTCTCAAGACATTGTTCGACCCCAGCGAGGGTCATTTGTCATGCTCGTTTGCACATACTCGCTTTGGTGAAGGGGGCGGGAGGAGGGTTAGAGATTTGGCGTGCGTGCGTGCGTGGTGTTCCGCATGGTTGGGCGACGTATAGAATTATATATATATACACAGATGCCCCCCCCTATAAAAAAACAACTTCAAAGTTGTCAGAGTAATTATTACTTAAATAACGTTGAAGTTTTTTTGTTGTTTTTTTTTGTGGGGGGGGGGATTTAGTGATATAATTAAAAAGCACATGGCGCCCAAGTAATAAAAAATGACGAAAAACTTTTTCTTAAGCTCATGTCCCCTTTGTTAATTTTCGCTTGGTCACATCTTGCATCTCAATTTTGAATTCTTTTATAATTCTCTCATTGTGCCGACAGCTGAGGTCATTGTCACCCCATGCTGCATGTTTTATTATGATTGTGTGGGTGGGTGGGGGTGTCTCGGGTATTTAATAACTGGGTAGTCTTTGTTCATTGGGGACATTAACATTGTAACCTTTAAAACGAATAAATATGCATGTCTAAAGTATTGTTTTTAATTTAAACTGATTCTTATATGCCCGCCCACCTTACACTTTTGTTTAAAACATAAGGGACGCACCGGTTCTGAAGACGGGATTTTTAAGTCCCTAACTTATGAGCCGTAATTTTGTAGAAACGTAAGAAATCTCTCCAAGGCTTCAATTTTGTTTAGCCCTAAATGATTATTTTAAAGCTCTTTCTAGACGAAAAAATAAATTATTACAAAAGAAAAACTAAAAACAGTAAATGAACCCACATAATGGGCAAACAAGTTTCCAGGAACCGGCGGTAGTATGATGTATGATCAAATGAGCGAGTAGTTAAAATATTTGAATTATTTACCCCAGTTAACTATTGCCTAAGCTGACACCTAATAAAAGACATGATGACAGTAAAAAGACAGAAAATTAATGAAGTATACATATAATCTTTTGCAAGTTACAAATACATGGTACTAGTTACTATTTTTTAAATTAAAATAAAGAATCTTAGGATTTCACAGAGTACCCCCTACTGTTGGACGGCTCCTTAATCTAACCCGAGATGTCAAGTTACTTAACACAGATCTACGCAGAGGATTCTACATTTCACCAGGTAACAAAACAAAAATAAATATTTAGAAAGATGGGTGGGGGCTGGTGGGGATTAAAGTGTAGAATGAGATTAAAAATTTAATCTGCTTAAAATGAGCAGCCCAATTTACTCTTAAGATGTTGATATTTTGCGTTGGAAGATAAAGCTATAGCACTTGCTACTTGCTATATGATTTTTCCTTTCCTTTTAATTACAGACGGAAATCAGTGCTTTCGGGGATCTTGCAGTCAGTATTGTAAGGAAGGCTTTCCTGTTTGTGGCAGCCCTGAACTTATAGAAGGCTCAGCAACTGCTTTTCTCCCTGATCCAAACATATCAAGTTGGACTGAAGAGAAAAACCCGTATGAAAACATTCCGGTACATCGTCCATACGTACGTGCCAGGGCTAACGCGTTTTTAAAAAATAGGTTTTAACACTCTCTTTTACACTTGACATTAGCGTGCGTCTTATATTCACCATTGTGTTAACTGTTAATTTCAGAACTCCATTATAGTATAAAGCTGATTTGTAGCACCAAATGTTTCCTGTAATGTTCGTTGCTCCGTGTGCAAAGTAAAAAAAAACAACTCGTGTGCAAATTTGCACAACATCCATTTTAAAAAAAATTACAAAATTTCCTGCGCGATAATTCTCAACAGTTGCGCAGTGACGGTCAGATATATGCGCGGCAGCGCAGCCACTCAACTTAAATGGAACTGTAATTTGAAAAAAAAAGCAACTTATAAAGACATTTTGTGCCATATTAAGTTCCAGCAACAACGTTTATTGGTAAAAAGTAGGGCTGGTACTGGTACTGATTAAATTTTTTCCCCGATTAATCGGACATTTTTAAAAAACAATTAATAGATTAATTTCGATTAATTATATTTTATAACGCATATATATATTCCGTTAAGTCCCGATTCGTTATTTCACGAAATCGGTTAATTCGCGGTAATTCCATGGCTGCCAAATTGTGTGATGTAACACAGCAAATTCGTTCTGCTATGCAAGAAATAATAAAGAAAAACCTTTTTATTTACGTATGCACGTCTAAATAAATAATAATAATACGAGAGAAAAGTATGTAAGTAACAAAAAATGTATATGACTAATAAATTGGGGAAAAATATTAAAAATATTTTCTTAAATTTTAATCGAATTTTAATCGATCAAATTAATTTTAATCGATTACAATTTCTAACGCTTTATCCATTAATTAATCGTTAATTGCCGAAGCCCTAGTAAAAAGATATTAACAATTGTTGTTTGGGAGATTATATCATTTTTGAAGGCTTGTTTTGTTGGTGCTAAAATGTTTTTAAAAGATTTACTGAGCACTCCTTTGATTGCACAGCTGCAAAATTTAATGTTAAAGTTCTTGAGTTTTTATCTTCTTTGAAATGAAAATAGATCATTTTTGTTAAAATTTGAATTTAAAGCTGATGTGACAGCTGTATGACTGCGTCATTGATCGCCCATTCTTCTTGAATATATTTTTAAAACAATTGTTTAAAGTGCACACATTTCACACCGCATACTTAGGTTCAATGGGAAACAGATACTAGCTATTGTGACACATATCTCAAACATCCAAAACGGAAGTGGCTTCCTAGCGTTTCCCTACCGAATCTGATAGATATGTCAGTGCTGGATTTTATTATGGGTAAGTCTTTTCTGTTTAAATGTATACAATGAAAATATAAATGTAACACCATAAACTCTTTAATAGAATTTGTTAAACGCATTTCGGTAAAAGCAAAGAGAACGGTGCGCTCGATAAATGGTAATTTTGGCTGCTATATTTGTTTTTTTCTATTTTAATTTTAAAAATAGACAACTAAACCTAACCCAGACCCTAAAATTACAACCTTAATTACGTTTATGGATAAAAATAATTGGACTTATTCCCTTTTTAAGTGTAAAAATACAACATTTCATTCCCGGAAGTACGCGCTCTGCCATAACAATGTATCAATGTAAATAGTTGAGCGCACCGTTCTCTTTGCTTTAGCCCGCATTTCTGTATAATCATACAATGCCATTTTCTGGAAAGCTTGAGAATACTCTATTATTGGCTAACAGCTTGGCAAACTTTTCCATCTGCTGGAGCAGTGAATTTTTACATTGAGTATAGGACTCGCTCGCCGCCCTAACTAAACCACTGGCTATGTCTACTAAGGTACACGAAGTCAACTGGTGCACACACGTTTCAAGGGCTAGGCTGCAATGTCCTTGTCGCAAAAATAAATACTCCCCACGCAGTCTCCCCCTGGCGGATTTATTTAAAATAAAACAAACCCGTAAAAACAAAGTTTTTGACTATAAATCCCTTATATATGAGGCATAACTAAAATTATTGATTATGCTCAAATGCGACAGACATTTACAGACTGAGTCTGTCTTAACTCACATTTGCTTTATAACCCGGGGGGGGGGAAAGGGGAAAGTTCTGGTCACCGATCGCTGGACCGAGCTCAGCGTGACACGTAAAATGTAAACAAAAGCATCCCGTAACATCGCGTCAACGCGCAAACTGAGCTTTCACGTGAAAAAAAAACAAAAAAAAACCCGTGAAATTGAATTACATACCTCGTATAGAGGTAAACTAAAAAATGCTATTATTTAATGACGGTACGTTCGATCGATCTAAAATTTTGATACGATACATTGTTAGGTGACACGGTTCCGTGTGCCAAATTTCAGCTCGATGGCTCCACGGCAAGTGTGTCATTTTTTACTTTTGTTTTTCCGCCCGCCCAATACTGAGAGACAGAGAGAGACGGCGGTGAAGTTAATATAAGGGATTTAATCAAACAAACCCGTAAACACAAAGTTTTTGACTATAAATCCCTTATATATGAGTCATAATTAAAAGTATTGATAATCTTCAAACGCGACAAACATTTACAGACTGTATCTGCCTTAACTCCTGCTGTATAACCGGTGGGAGGGGGGTTGGGAGAGGGGAAATGTCTGGTCACCGATCGCTCGACCGAGCTCAGCGTGACACGTAAAATGTAAACAAAAGCACGCCGGTACTTCGATGGGTCGCGTCAACGCGTGACTGAACAATCACGTGAAAAAAACAATAACAAACAGTGAACTTGAATTACATACCTAGTATTGAGATAAACTAAAAATGCATTAATTTAATGACGGTACGTTCGATGGATCTGAAATTTTGATACGATGCATTGTTAAGTGACACGAGTACCTGTGCCGAATTTTAGCTCGATGGCTTTACGGGAAGTGGGTTATTTTTTACTTTTGTTTTTTTCCGCCTGCCCAAGACAGAGAGAAGGAGATGACGACAGAGAGACAGAGACGGCAATGAAGTTAATGTAAGGGATTTTAAAAAAACATCGGGGAGAAAATGTTTTCCTTCCTATTCTCCACTTGCTGCACAACAAACAGAGAGATATTATTGTCATATCCACACAAGTTTACTTTAATAATGTTTGTGTATTAAATAAAACAAACCCATAAAAACAAAGTTTTTGACTATAAATCCCTTATATATGAGACATAACTGACAGTATTGATTATTTTCAAACTTGACAAACATTTACAGACTGAATCTTTCTTAACTCAACTTTGCTTCATAACCCTGGGGGGGAGGGGGGTGGGGGGAGAGGGGAAAAGTCTGGTCACCGATCGCTTGACCGAGCTCAGCGTGACACGTAAAATGTAAACAAAAGCACGCCGGTACTTCGATGGGTCGCGTCAACGCGTCAACTCAAACTCTCACGTGGAAAAAAACAATAACAAACAGTGAATTTGAATTACATACGTTATATAAGGATAAACTAAAAATGCATAAATTTAATTACGGTACGTTCGATCGATCTGAAATTCTGATACGATGCATTGTTAGGTGAGACGGGTCCGTGTGCCAAATTTCAGCTCGATCGGATCACGGGAAGTGGGTCAGTTTTGACGTTTGTTTTTCCGCCCGCCCAAGACAGAGAGACAGAGAGAGAGAGATGACGACAGAACGACAGAGACAGCGGTGAAGTTAATATAAGGGATTTAAAAATATGCATCTTCTGTATGGGACCCGTCCGTTTCAGTTACTCTTATTTAGTCAAAATTTTACACACATAAGCACACAGAGGAACCCTAGGTAAAATGCGGAAAAGAGCCCGACCAAGAAACACTTGGCGTCGAAATGCAGAGCCAGACATCAAGATACTCGGTCATACCTGCAAGAAGCTGGAGATGCTGGCCAAGGATTGAGTTGCCTTAAGGACTCTTGTAGGTGGCCGAGGCCCTTGGAAGGATTGCTGATGTCGAATATGATCCACTACTGCTCCTTGTGGTCGATAAGGCAGAAGAAGTAGTAGAATGAATGTAAATAAACAGTAATTGAAACAAATGGTATACAATTGAAGTTTGAAGCTCCATTTGTTATCATTGGATGAAATAACAAAAATAAAGGTGAAATAATTAAAAGATTAAACATCGCTATGATATAGATTTATACTAGGAGTTTTTGTTGTTGTGGTATTGTTTGTTGTTGTTTGGCTTCCTTAAGTCTCGTGAGACGACGGAATTTTCTGTGCTCCTGTGGGATTTACGCACATGATCAATCAGCTTCTGCTGTGGCTGTACAAGCCCACTCGCGAATGGCAGCCTTTGCTGCACTTCTGACACTGAAAGGTAGTGCTAGTGGTTGGCTGAATTGCTCTGCTTTTCCTCTTTAGGCGAGTTTCGTCTGCGACCTGTTGCAGGTTTCTTTCTCCTGCTTCTAGCCCAGCAGTCAATGCCTGTCTCCAACTGCACCTTCCCCAGCGAGTTCCTCCCAGCTATTTATGTCAATGCCAATAGCTTTGAGGTCTCTCTTTGCACACATCTTTGTAACGGAGGTGAGGCCGGCCTGTGGTCCTCTTTCCCTTGGCTAGCTCAGAATAGAGGATGTCCTTTGGGATTCTGCCATCCTCCAATCTGCGCACATGTCCCAACCACCTAAGCCGACGCTGGCGAAGAAGAGTTGTCATGCTTTGGATTTTCGCCCGTTGTAGCACCTCATTGTTGGGGACATGGTCCTGCCAGGTGATTCCCAGGATGCGCCGGAGACAGCGCATGTGGAAAGCACTCAACCTCCTTTCTTGTCTGGAGTATAGGGTCCAGGATTCACTGGCATAAATGAGGGTGCTAAGCACACATGCCCTGTAAACAGCAATTTTGGTATTGATGGTCAGCTTTTTGTTGCTCCATACTCTTTTTGAGAGCCTGGCCATAGTTGTGGAGGCCTTGCCAATCCTTGCGTCTAGGTCGGAATCAAGGAACAGGTTGTCGGTGATGTTGGGACCAAGGTATGTAAAACGTTCCACGGCCTCAAGTTGGCAGCCATCGATGGTGATGTTGGGTGGGTCAGCATCTTGGGCCATCACGTTGGTCTTTTTTAGGCTGATGGTTAGTCCGAAGTCCCTGGCGTCCTTGGCAAAGCGGTCCATCAGGCTTTGCAAATCAGCTTCGTTGTGAGTTGCAATGGCAGCGTCGTCTGCAAAAAGCATGTCCCTGATGACCGTTTCTCGGATCGTCGTCTTTGCCTTCAGCCTGGCCAGGTTAAATAGTTTACCATCAGAAAGTGTATGAAGATAGATCCCCTCTGTTGAGGATCCAAAGGCATGTTTCAACAGGCAGGCAAAAAGATGCCAAAGAGTGTCGGGGCGAGGACGCAGCCCTGTTTGACTCCACTGAGGATATCAAATTGAGGGGAAGTTGAGCCGTCATACTGCACCGTGCCTTTCATACCATCGTGGAATGACTGTATAATGCTAAGCAGTTTTGGTGGGCAGCCAACTTTTGCCAAGACTGTAAACAGACCATCTCTGCTGACCAGGTCAAAAGCCTTTGTTAAATCAATGAAGGCCAGGTAAAGGGGGCATGTGTTGCTCTCGGCACACATGGTATGTTGTGGTATTATAAAATTATAATTTACAGCATGAAATTACATCAACAAACTCTTATATTCAGCGTTTTAACCGTCTCTTGCTTATATACTTAGGTTGTATCTATCACAGACTTATTTAGGATTAAGTACCATCACATGTCTATAAGTGCGTTGGTTCTAAACATCACGCACATACTTTGGGTAGAGCTTTGTCACAAGTCTAAGTACTGCGCGAAGTGCATTATTGTAAAATGTTCGTGTCTTTCAGTGTTACCCTCAGATATGGTGTCAGTAGGTTTATACCAGTGAACATGTGCATGTCCTTAGAATTAGGTTATGCTTGGATAAGCCATTTTTTTTTGTTGGTCAGACAATCATATTCATAACTAGCTATTTTAATTTCTTTAAATTCCAATATTACATTATAAATACTTAATATTTTTCAAACTTGATTGACCGTTTAATATTTTATTAAATAAATCTTCAAATACAAGCTAATGCTACCTTCAAATACAAGCTAATGCTACCTTCAAATACAAGCTAATGCTACCTTCAAATACAAGCTAATGCTACCTTCAAATACAAGCTAATGCTACCTTCAAATACAAGCTAATGCTACCTTCAAATACAAGCTAATGCTACCTTCAAATACAAGCTAATGCTACCTTCAAATACAAGCTAATGCTACCTTCAAATACAAGCTAATGCTACCTTCAAATACAAGCTAATGCTACCTTCAAATACAAGCTAATGTTACCTTCAAATACAAGCTAATGCTACCTTCAAATACAAGCTAATGCTATCTTCAAATATAAGCTAAAATATAATGCTATTTCAAAGCCATGACAATATCAATTGTTTTTTCAAGGTATTTATTATTAATTTTAATCACATTCAGAAAAAAAACTTAATTATTAGTAACACGTGATTAGCTAATACATATAATATTCTGTATATAAGGAGCGTCTGTAACATATAAGATACGATAAATAAAGTAATAAATTGAAAGTGTAGAGTATAGAGTTTAGATACAAGACAAAATACTATACCATCTTGGCCGATGACCATCTTTAACTTTAAGGCATGAGTAATGAAGGACATGATGGATGGGGTAATGTGGGACAGGAAGTTGATACAATTAAATTAAACTGAAAACTTCTTCCAAAGGCTCTATAATTGATTTTAATTTTGTTTTGTAAAGTCAGTGATTCTCGGCTATTTAGGCATGACCTACTAGAGGTTACCTCAATAAAATAATATGAGTATTTTATTATAATTAATATAATTTTAATGTATGATTATTATATATATATTTTTTTAATTAACTCTTAGCATTTTCACAAAGTTAAAAGATGGCGGTATCCTTACGACATAAGTTGCGTGCAAAATCGCTGGTACTTAGCTATTAACAGTGGCGTCACTAGGGGGGTGCGGGGGGGCGGGCCGCCCCGGGTGACACCCATCAGGGGGTGACACCCAAACCTAACAATTTACTGAACGATTTTATGTAAAAAATATAATAAAAATTAAAAATTAAAAAAGACATTCTTTCCACTAGAAAGAAATTACGAAATACAATGAAATACGCTAAACTGCTTAAACTTTTTAAATAAAAAATATCAGTTAACGTGCAATAATAAAACAGTCCCAACGAACTACAATGAAAAGAATTAGGAAAAAAATAAAGAAACAGCCGGACCAGAGAGAGCTTTAAAAGTTTTGAAATATGGGAGACGGTGTCTTTTGTTTTAAATAATATAAGCCAACTGGGCTTAGACATACCGACACCCGACCTCACTAGTCCTTCCACCACAGTTGGGAGTGGGGTGGACGAAGATTTCTATAAAAACAAAATAATAATAAAAATCAAAATATGGGTTTTCTTTGTTGTTTTTTTTAGAGGAAAGTTATGAATTAAATGTCTTTGAGTTAATAATTTTGTTTTATTTATATCAGTGGCGTCGCTAGGGGGCAATGGGGGGGTGCCCCGGGTGACACCATCAGGAGGGTGTAACCAAAGTCTAAAATTTTATTGTGTTCGATTTTATGTCAGAAAAAAAGAAGACACATTTTTTTCACCTAGAAAGAAATAAAGAAATACAATTAAATACGTTAAACGCGAAAACTTTTATTAAAAAAATATCAGTTAACTTGCAATAATAAAACAGTCCCAACACATAAACAACATTAAAACAACTTAGGAAAAAAAAGAAACAGTCGCAGCAGAGAGATCTTTAAATAAGGCTGGACATGAAAGAGAAGTGTCTTCTGTTTTAAAAGATATAAAGCCATTTTGCCTTTGACACACGACAGCATGAAAGAATCCCACCTCATTTCTCCCTCCACCACAGTGGGGGGTGGGGGGGGGGAGAATACGATTTTTCTACAATTTTTTTTTCAAAAGATGGGTTTTCTATGATGTCTTTTTTTAGAGGAAAATTATGAATTCAGTGTCTTTGACTTAATATTTTGTTTTATCTATATTTATTAGAGGCGTGCAAGCATAGACATGCATGTTTATATACAGGAAGTCCTCCGGTTACGACGGTCCTATCCCGACTTACGCTGTTTCGTGGTTACGAACACGCCCCCATAAAGAATAATATTACGAATTATTCCTATTTTTTTAATGTTTTTTTTTAATTTTAAACTTTTGTTTTTCATTGGGTAACGAATTTTTTCTCTATTTGAAATAAAAAAATTATAAAAGTATTTACAATTATTATTTCAAACTACAAATTTCGTTTGCGAATTTTTCACATGGCGAAGTTAGCAATCAAGTCAGTAAAGCTAAGTAAGCCTACAAGTTCCTTTTCAATGCTCATTAGAGAGAGCATATTCAATCTTTGTTGTCCCATGCAAATTCTAACTCATTTTTATATTATTTTCAACTTTGGAAAGGATCGCTCTCTGCTGCAGTTTGGTGTCATTACTGAAAGATAGATGCGAAGTGCGATGTGTTCATTTGTAAAGGACTGTGTGAAATTTCATCTCATTCAAAAGCATCAAAATTGTTAGTTCTGTGCACGTGTTTTGAGTTTCGCATTGGGCTACTTCCTTTTCCTTACCCTGAGCTTTGGGCTTGACAATAACTTTTTAAGAGTTCTGAAAATTGGACTGATTCTGAAGGTAAGCAGTCTTCAAAATCACTTGAATATTCTTCCATTAACTTGGATATTGCCCATCGGATGGCGTCATTGCAGAGCCCGTTAGGTTTGTAAGAAAGCCAAATGTCTCATGGATGTCTTTATATGGCGCCTAACCAATGTTGTAGGGCTTAAGAAAGTTTGTCAATAATTACCAGAAATACCTCAACCTTGAATTTTTGTCTCGGGGAGAATATTGTTTTGGTGATGTCCCTTTATCAGACTTACACTTTCTCTTTTTTGATAGTATTGTAGATTGTTTATACTCTTTTTTCATGGACTGTCCTTTCCTTTGTCTTCATAGGAATCTAATTAAGAATGCAGTCTTTTAACAAACTCAATGAGAGACTTCAAATGCATGGCTGAATTCAAAGATATTCTCGGCTCTTGAAGGGATACATTCGTTTTCTGAAATGTTTCTCAAATTTCAAGTTAAATAGCGACTTCCAGTTGTTCAAGTTCCTTCCGAAATCCTTCTGTTTCAAGGCGACAGTCACGTGGCTGATTTTCGTTAGTTGCTAATTCTTCAAGTGCTGCAATATTCTCATGTTATGAGTTATTAATAGACTTTAATCATTTCGGGCTGACCATCTTATGTCAGACAAGGCTTTGTTAACATGTATCAATTTCATGTGTTTTTGAAGTACCTGTCAACAATGAGTAGATGCAACAAGCCGGGTATAAAGATTTTGCAGAAGGAAAAAAATCTGACTGCAGCAGGACAACCAGCTGCACTTTTCCCAACCAAATTAATGGAATGAGCTGTGCACGGCACATAATGAGCAACACTGCACTTCTCACGAAGAATAGCCTGGACTCCGTTTTACTTCCTACTCATATTTGCAGCATTGCCGTATGACTGTCCAAGGCATTTTCAGGGATTCATACAAACATTTGCCCATCTTTATTATACACTATAATAAGTTTGGTGGACTTTAAATCATTGGGGACCCCTGGCTTTAGCCCGTTCAGCACCCCCTCCCCTTTTAATCCGCCATAGGGGGACGTGTCACGCATCTGTGACGATGTGTGATGAGGGGGAGGGGTGTGTTTAAAAAATGTGACGTCACATCATAAACGCGCAACTTTAAATAAAAGTTCCAATTAAATATTTGATTGTTTACCATTTATTTAATGACGTTTTCAATAGCTTCACGCGTGTTACGATATCAGAGAGCAGACTTACCCTAAATACTAGAAAATACGGCTTTGTGGGGTGGGGGGGGGGTAAAAACTTTTTGACGTCATATCGGAAAAAAACGAGGGGTGGATTCTAAGTTTTTGTGACAAAGTTTGACGCTGGGTGAGGATGGGGTAAAAATCGGCAACATCGCGTGACGTCATTTATGGACGACCACTTCGGTCGTGAAGGGGTGACACCATGAGCTACCGCCCCGGGTGACACCAACCCTAGTGACGCCTCTGGCTATTAATATTTTGATATAAAAATAAAAAAATAAAAATTTAATTCACAAATAAATAAAAAAAACAAACATTTTGCTTTTACTGGTTTCAATGACAAAAACTAAGTTTTTTATTTTCATTAAAAAAAAATTATTAGTATATTTTCGTGTCTTAACACTCAAACTTGAACCCACCAAGTTCACCAAGTACTTTCTCAAAATATTCTGACCCAGGTGTAAGTAGCATCATATGGGTTTAAGTTGATCCCTTACATTTATTGACCAGTAAGCAGTAAGAGATCAAGTTGCAAATCAAGTTATATTTTCTACAAGTGGGTTTAACAGTGGCAAGTTTACCCTTGTAAGCCTGTGGCCTAAAGGCGGATTAAAATTTCTCACTGTAGCATGAGGTGTTGTACTTTTCAGCAGAGATGAGTTGTCTGCATCTATTTAGAGTTTAACCATTTTCCCCCAGGTAATATGGACAGACATAATTTTAACGTCTTCAATGAATTCGGTAACGACACGTTCATGATTCATCTTGATCACGGCAGAGGGTGAGTACAACTAAGTGTTAATGACTTTAATCATAATCTTTAGTTTTATTTCATCATATAAAAGTAAACTCGGTTCTTAAGATGCGAGTTTTTAAAAAGAGTTTGCATTTTACAATGGTTCTGTGAATACGATATATTCTTTGGAGGTGTAGGGGGTGGGAGGGGGTTGAGGGATAGTCAGAAATATCGTTTCAAAAAATGTTTAACAAACTTTCCAGGAATATTTTTGTTCGGTGCAAAACACAAACTTGATAAAGACTCGTGTAGAACATAAAATAATAATAATAAGCACACAAGAGTATGTTTTCAATAAATCCTATTTTAATAGAATGTCACCCATCAACGTTATAGTGATGGTCTTTCGAAAGCCAAACAAGGAGAATAGTGTTTTTTTTCTTTGTTTACGCTGGTAAACTCTTGGTGGAAAAAGATAAATAGAATATTTCAATGTGACGTCTATGTGACGTCTATGTAGAGGCGTAGCTTGGAAATTTACCACCCGGGGACGATGTAGAAACAAACACCATTCAAACACATTTTTCGATTACATTAAACAAGGAAGAAACATTAAAATGTTATTTATAAATCTGTATTTACAAAATAAAAATTAACAACAAAAGTACAGCGAATAAGTTGCATAACTCACTCAGTCACCGTCGTAGACTGGTTAACATAGTCTACAAAAGATTTTTTCGCTATTGCACTGTCGCAAACTAGTCAATGACGTTCTCAAAATCAGATGTTTTTTTCACCCAATGTTTTCCCTTTAACACCAACAAGAGCAACGATCACCTACAGTGTGCTATTGAGCTGGCTGATAATATTTTTTTATATGTAGAAAATTCACACACTCTTAAATATGCCGTCTCCCTAAAACATAAAAAATGAAGAGGATCCAAAATACTTTCCCGTAGAACTTCATTCCGGTAACCGAGTAGCGTTTTCCAATTCAAATTTCAGTGGCCAATGATGTCCGTGTCGTACACATTTTCAACAAAATGTGAAGTTTTGACGAATTGCATTGACATTGGACATATTTATTGGATAGAAGAGTTTTAACGTCCAGAAGAAATCCAATTTTTTTCCAGGTGTTTTAGTTGTTACACGCAAGTTACTTTAACTCGCTTTAACCTGCGAGTTCTCTGTGAAAAACATCTCCAACACCAGAGTGACCTCTATCATGTCTTTATAGACTTTAAAAAAGCGTTCGACAGAGTGTGGCATGCGGCACTGTGGGCAACTATGCACAAATTCAACATAAATGCAAACCTCATTGAGGTGATCAAGAACCTTTACAACAGAGCAACCAGCGCAGTACTCTTCAACAGCAAGCTGGGAGATTGGTTCAAGACCACTGTTGGTGTCAGACAAGGATGTCTACTTTCCCCCATCCTCTTCAACCTCTTCCTTGAAAGGATCATGACAGATGTGCTAGAAGACCATGTCGGAACAGTCAGCATCGGAGGGAGAAGTATAACCAACCTACGCTTCGCCGATGACATTGACGGCCTAGCTGGTAGCGAGGACGAACTAAAAGAATTCCTCGCAAAGCTAGAGAAAACAACAAAGGCGTACGGCATGGAAATCAATGCAGAAAAGACCAAGGTCATGGCAAATAGTAAATTCACAAGTGAGATTCGGATAAACGGGCAAAAACTCGAAGAAGTCTCCACCTTCAAATATCTAGGGGCCATAATATCCGACGAAGGCTCAAAGCCAGAAATTCTTGCCAGAGTAGCCCAAACAATGGCAGCATTGAGTAAATTAAAGCACATCTGGCAAAGTAAGAAGCTCTCCCTGAGAACAAAGATCCGGCTAATGCGCTCTCTGGCGATGTCGGTCTTTTTGTATGGTTGTGAGGCTTGGACGCTCACTGCAGACCTCCAAAGAAGAATCAATGCGCTGGAGATGAGATGTTTCAGAAAGATATTGAACATCCCCTACACAGCGCACATCACAAACGAAGCGGTCCGCAACACAATAAGTACTGTCATTGGCCCCTACGAGGACCTACTCACATCAATTAAAAAGAGGAAATTACGATGGTACGGACACGTGACAAGAAATGGAGGTCTCGCAAAAACTATATTGCAAGGCACAGTCCAGGGAGGAAGGAAAAGAGGCAGACAAAAGAAAAGATGGGAGGACGATATCAAAGAGTGGACCGGCCTGTCATTCAGCGACTCTCAAAGGGCAGCACAGGACCGGGACAAATGGCGTGTGTTAGTGAGCAGTTCACGATGGTGCCCCAACGACCCAACAACGGGTTAAGGGATAGTTCAGTTCAGTTCAAGTTACTTCCCCTTGTTGAAGTAGATCAATTTACGCTCTTCATAACACACACAATTTCGTCCTCTGCTGAAATCTCTTGCCAGTTTTCTAATTCTCCTATCCACCACAATCCAACAGTCTATGCGGTTTGTTGTGCCGTTATCTGTACAGGAACGTGTCTCAAATCATAACAAAGATTTACAAATTCAAATTTTTGCTCCAAAAATTAAATATCAGTTGTTGCTTCCGTTACATTCATAGTAGGATCTTGTAATTTTTACAAGAATGACATTTCAGAAATGTAATAAAACTATAAGGGGCCTCCATAAAGTACGTCACGCTATTTTTGACAATTTTTAACTCCTTCCCTCCCCCTGTCACATATCTTGCTAAAGTACGTCACACTTTCGAACAACATTTTGTTTTTTATTAACAAAAACCGTGACGTCACACATGGTTGGACCACCCCTGTCACACTTTCTTACACCCCCTCCCCCATCTGTAGCGTGACGTACTTTATTAAAGTTAGTTTAATATATATGCCCGTAACTGCTCTGCATCACTTCTGATTACAGGTGTCATAATCTAGTCCTCCAAATTTTTTTCTAGCAACCCTACTAATCTATCCAAGCATTCGTGAATAGCTGTCGTGTACTTCTGCGTGTTCCAGAATCCCCTTTTACTGTGAAAAACAACTCATTTCAAAGAATAGTTAAATTCTAGTGTATCACCCGTCAAAAATGACGGAAGTTTTCAAAAATAAATACACATCAGATTAAAAAATAACGTAATACATAACTTTCATTTATTTTTTATTCATTTATTATCATATTGAACAATTTTATGCGGAACGTTCGAAAAGTGTTATTTTTGGTGCAGTACACTATAAAACAAAATTGATCGCAGCGCCACCTAACAGCATTACATCACATTACAACCATACAGACAACGGGAATTGTGTATATTGATGAAGAAACGAAAACATACCCTAAGCTTTTCATAAAGTGTGACAAGTTACATCTGTTTAGCTGAGTGAACTCTAGATATTAAAAAATATTGTTCAAATTTTATTCTATATGGGATCGTCCATATGATAAATGATTTTGGTAAATTTTTATCTTCACAAAAACTTAGCCCACCCTCTCCAATATGACGTCACAAAACTTTGACAACCCCCCTAAAAGCCATATTTTCTAATTCAAAATTCGTATGTTGCAAATTAGCTTTTTATTATTTAAATTTTTATTTAGTCATTTTAATTTAAGCCTGCTCTCTAAATACTCTAATATCGCCACGTGTAAAGCTATTGAAAATGTCATGAAATAAATTGCGAGCTATCAAATATTTAAGTTTAAGTGGAACTTTTATTTAAAGTTGCGCGTTGTTTTTGATGTGACGTCTGACGTCACATTTCTTAAACACCTCCCTCCCCCCCCCTCGTCACACATCGTGCGGACGGAACCGGCTGTACGCAGAATCTATATCTCTGTTGGCTACTGGCAGCAGCATAACTGTGGATCGCTGTCACATCAGATGGCAGGTAGATGACGCAACAATCTTCTGTATAGAAGGAGCTCCTGTAATGGATAAGATAAGACAGTTGCAAGGCTCATTTTGACGCCCCAGACCTTTACGCACGGGGACATATGTACACCCCTCACTACGCCAACAGCATCGCAATAAGTTTGCTCCGAGAGTGCTGTAGACTTATGTTATTCAAAGTTACCGGTATTGAAATGCTGTAAAAAAAAAGTAGGCTTTATTTTGTCATTTAAGCTTATATTTTATGTTGGTTTCACACCAGAATGATAAGATTTGTTTTTAAAGGCATCATATTTGTTTACACTTATACTGTGTAAGCAAAAAGCATGTACAAAAGCCCCAAATTATAATTTTACTTAAATTAGTGCAGCGTTACTGAAACACTTTCATGCAACGAAATTTTTCGATAATTAAAAATATCAATTACATTGGTGCCTAAATTTTAAAATCTCCTGTTGACACTTTTTTTTATCATGGTGCTGTACGTTAATAATATATTTTTTTTACATATCTTAATTTCCCATAATAAATTAGCGTTGAAGGGTTAGTTTAGTAACTAAATTTTATTTCATGATTACACACTCACGTGAAGTTTATCTTATACTATATAATTTATCGTCAGGTTTGGTAAAGTTGACAGAGATCCGAAGTCCTGCCTGGCAGCAATACAGCAGTGCTGCACAATCCGATTTTCCACTTTAGCCAAGCTGATAAAACTATACCAAGGGCCAGAAAGTCTCGGCCAGGTTCTCAGAAACTCGTTGACCTCTGATCCTTTAAACCCGATTCTCTTAGAGCCCCAATTTGATGCCGTGGACAGACGGGTCGCTAAGATATTGAAAGCTGTCTGGGGTTGTCTTGCGGAAGGAAGACCTTGGGAAACCGTTGTCGTGGACGACGATATCACCACCAAGAAAACCTTACAATTTTAAAAAACTCAAATGGGGAAAAAATTTTGTGAATCCTCACGTTGGCTGTAACCATTCAGACTACAGGAGAGACTCGAATACTTGTTCTGTTAAAAGCGAGAAGGGCATCATTGAAAGAACTGAAATGAAAATAGTTTAAAACCATTTTAGATTCATGTCTTTGAGGTTTCCATTTGTAGAATCAGTTTCGATCCAGAGTTTAAAGCTTTTTTCGCAGTTGTCTCATTTAAATAACAAAATAACTTAAAGCAAAGCATAAATTATCATTGGACGACACTATCCGCGCCCGTGTTTTTATCAGGACGGTGTTGTCTGCTACAGAGGTTATTTACTGGAAAACAATTTTTTTAAAGTTGGGGAGGGGTCGGGGTGGCGGCGTAACAGTTGAGTGAACCTAATTATGCGACATTTATTCGAATAAATATATTAGTTGTAAGATTTTATTGTTACCATTTTTAAAAAAAATTACGTTTGTATTGTCATAATGGTAATTCATCGTAACTTTATTTACTGTGACTTTGATCACTAAACTTGGTATAACCGTATGTTTTGTATGATATATCAAAACTATTTATAATGTCTAACCAAATGTCGTTTGTTGTTACGCTTTCAACCTAAAGCTTTTTTAAAATGTTTTGCACTGATCTCGAATTAAGTGTTTGGGTTGGTGAATTTTTGTTGGTACGGTTATGTCTGGGTTTAAAATAAAATAGTTGTCAATTGCACATGTCTGTTTTTTTTAAAATAAACAAAGTTAAAAAAGAAACGTACTGGTGATTAAATTGAATAAAATATACTCAGGAAAATCTTTATGCTATTTTCTATTTCAAAATGGGATTGTGTTCTGAGCCACAAGAAGTAGAGTTTCAGAACCTCTGTTTTAGACTAGAGTGTCGACAAAATTACCAAGTCATAAGAGAACAATTTGTCCCAAATCACTGATCAAAAGCAGACTAATTATTTCAAACACAAATGGAATTGTTGCTACAATAATGACAAATTTTTTTTTGAAAAATTAAATGTAAAGACCAATAACTCTTTTGCAAAAGCTTTGAAGTGTGCTGGTCCTTGATATATTTAAATTTTGCTTGATATCCAACAGTAAATTAAAATTGCACATTTGTGAACTCTTTTCTTATTAATGTTTCTTAAAAAATATTTGACTTGAGCAACTTTTATTATTCACACAATGTAAGGCGCTACACAAACTACAATAAAACATACAAAAAGCATATAAAACATGACGATTAAAAAGTTTCACAAGAGCTGACAAAAAATTACATGAAATGTAATCCAAGTAAAGTTTAGTGAAGCCAACTATTTTTATAATAATGTCCTCCATAATACCTTTCGTAGTTGAAGCATTCTGGTAACATACTTAGATCACTAACTTAATGAAAATTTTTCCTTTTTAGCATTTCAATAGAATTAAACTTTAATGGTAAAAAACTTGAAAAGGTTATTTATATGAGAGAATCCAGTATTTTTTAAAATAGACTTTGGTATTAATTTTCAGAAGGAACACCACATCAGGGAAAAATGATGCTAAAAAAATGAAAGGTCCACTTTAAATTTTATAAAATAACATAATATGTAATAATTCAACACTGGTGGACAACACAGCTTTGGTCACATTTAAAAGTACAGTAGTTACAAAGTTACAAACATAACAGGATGGGTAATTTTTATCTTTCTTTTCCCTAACATGGCTAACATAATTAAAATTATTTAAAACATAGGGTAAAATCATCACATTGATTGCTTCACGATAAAATATCACAGGGTTAGTTGTCACAGACTGCAAAGAATTAATACAATACACAAAGCAAGGCACATTGACTTATCAAGGATGTTGGTGTTGGTAAATCATAGGGTCACACAGAAAAATCACATTTAGAACGTCACAGATAGTTTCCTTGAACAAAGTCTAGCAGCTTCTTGTTATACATGGCACATGGGATAAGAGTGGTGTAAATGTAAGTAGCACGTATACGTTAACAGTTTGTCAATAATTATACATTTATCCAATAAGTTGTGGGAAATACAGCATATTAATTAAGGCTGTTAGATTTATTACATTTTTTAAAAGGAAGACAAACATACCAGAACTAGACACAAACACAAATCAGATCAAACTTGCACCATATCTATATATATGTCACAAGAAAAAAAAGGTAAAATATTAAATATCCTGTTTGTTTTTGCAACACAAAATTAAAATAAAGCTGTAGCAAAAATGAGCGGGCACAGCTGGGGACAGATAGAAAGATTAGCGCAGGACCGGGATGCCTGGAGAACCTTTGTTCGTGGCCTTTGCCCCAGATGGGACGAAGGGCGATGATGATGATGATGTAGCAAAATATTTAAAAGAAAATTAAAACTTTTTAAAAAATGAAAAAAAACAACAACTGAACATATACTTTTTAAATAAGTTAAGAATGTGCTGAGGTAAGTATGCTATGAATATTTTTTTAAAAATTATTGATCGTTCACAACCGAGCGCACCCTATAAAGTATACAAATCTGCTGATCATGCATGACAGCTCCTCAATTAACATTACCATTTCTCAGAATAATGTGTTAATGGATTGAGATTTTTCAGTGTGATCATTTCAATCAAAACAAAATATGAATGACATTCTGTTAACTTAGCAGCATACAAAAGACTTTTAACAAAATCTGACAAACCAATTTATCAATCCTCCACACAAAAAAAAGAAGATCCTTATTGCTTAAAAAAATCTTTAAGCTATTTCTCTAATGTATTTAAATAATAATTTACCTTAATGATGGGAAGAGGGTATTTTAATTAAAAAATTTGTATCCAGACAGAGACATCAAGTTAAAAAAAGCATATAAAAATTAAATACCACGGATTGAGTGAACTACATTAGAATATTTAAAATACTTCAGTTATTTGGTTAAAAAAAAAGTTATCTTATAGCTATTTTACATCTCATAGGTTTCCATTTAAATTTGAAATTTGTACAGATTGTTCCATTTTAAATCAAAATAATTTTAGCAGTATTACAATTTGTTGATACATGAATCTATAATAATAATAAATATTAGGGGTCTACCGATATGCCTTTTTGCCGATATTGCCGATACCGATATTACCGATATTTTTTTTGCCGATATGAGTGCCGATATGAGTATTTGTTAGGACAAAAACCAGCGGTCATATTTGATGACGTCATTCTTAAATTTATCACTCGTAATTATTTATCTTTAATATTAGGGGACTACCGATACGCATTTTTGCCGATATTACCGATATTTTTTTCCGATATGAGTGCCGATAGGGTATTTGTTAGGACAAAAACCAGCGGTCTTATTTGATGACATCATTCTTAAATTCATCACTCCTAATTATTTATATTTTATATTAGGGGTCTACCGATAAGCATTTTTGCCGATAGGCCCCCTATTACCGATATTTTTTTCCGATATGAGTGCCGATATGAGTATTTGTTAGGACAAAAATAGCAGTGGTCATATTTGATGACGTCATTCTTAAATTTATCACTCGTAATTATTTATATTTTATAATTAAGGGGTCTACCGATATCCAGTTTTGCCGAAATTACCGATTTTTTTTCCCGAAACGAAGTTTCCGATGTGTTTACAAGTTCCAGTTCATGACCTACATAGGACTCATAACAAAACGAACCGTCCTTTATAAAAATGTAGAAGCATATTAGGTACTCCTTTGAAAATTCAACCTTGACTCATAATTATTAATTCTAACCAATAGTTTAATGGGTTTTGCACACGGCCACCTTTTATGAATGAAACAATGAGAACAAAGTACAACAGTAATAGAGTGAAAATGAGGCTGAAGCTTGAATGGTTGCCAATGACAACAAGTCTTCACACGGTACATTTTGTTATTCCATACGAAACGAAATGTTTTAGACATCTGCGATTCTGCGTGCATCTTTGCTATTAGAGCAATTACGTGAACATAATGTTTACATGTTATACATTTATTAGAGCAATTATGGTATACTTGGCATCGGCAATAATGTATTTACACAGTATTTCTGAGTATACGAAAATCGGCCGATACCTAAACAATATCAAAGGACATGGCACACTGTATCGTGGCTGCACATATTAATACTAGGACTCTTTTGACTATTTCAATACCGGTATCGGGGTCGATATATTAATTTGTCGAGATATTGTAAATCTAAATGATAGTTTTTTTGTTTCCGTTTTTTTTTGTGGGGTCAAAATGTCACTTATTATGAAATATCGGTGACGTCAATATCGGGACCTTTACATGCTACCGATACCGATATTGCCGATATCCAGATATCGGTGCCGATATATCGGCCAGCCGATATATCGGTAGACCCCTAATAAATATTTATTACTGCTAATGAAGACATTATAAATGTTTCCAAAGTTAAAAAGTTTACGTATTAACTTTCGATATGAATGTGTATGTAGAGTCAACACTGAATCTATTTCAGATTATTAATAAAAATATTGCTAAATATTGAATAGTAACAGAGGAAAAAGAAAATAACATCACCAGCTTCTTTTACCATCAATAGAACCCTTCATGTATCATAATAAAACAAACCCGTAAAAACAAAGTTTTTGACTATAAATCCCTTATATATGAGACATAACTAACAGCATTGATTATTTTCAAACGCGACAAACATTTACAGACTGAATCTGTCTTAACTCAACTTTGCTTCATAACCCTTGGGGGGGGGAAAGTCTGGTCACCGATCGCTTGACCGAGCTCAGCGTGACACGTAAAATGTAAACATAAGCACGCCGGTACTTCGATGGGTCGCGTCAACGCGTGACTGAACAATCCCGTGAAAAAAAACAACAAACAGTGAATTTGAATTACATACGTTATATAAGGATAAACTAAAAATGCATAAATTTAATTACGGTACGTTCGATCGATCTGAAATTTTGATATGATGCATTGTTAGGTGAGACAGGTCCGTGTGCCAAATTTCAGCTCGATCGGATCACGGGAAGTGGGTCATTTTTTACTTTTGTTTTTCCGCCCGCCCAAGACAGAGAGAGAGAGAGATGACGACAGAATGACAGAGACGGCGGTGAAGTTAATATAAGGGATTTAAAAATATAATATGAATTAGGCAAACATAAAAGAATCACAATCAAATTATGCATTTTTTCTTTGGAAAAAATTCTTGGAGCTGATATTTTTTTCGAAATGATTTTTGACAAAAGCCATTCAAAAGTTAAGATATGATTTACCATTGTATCTAATTTAACCACTTTTTAAACATACAGTCAGTGATTTAAAGATGAGTCTTTTAAAAAACAAGGAAACTAAATAAATAAAAATAGTAGTTATTGCATCACATTTTAAAATATCACTTATTCATTTATGTTATGCGATTATTGATGGATTCATTTACTTATTCAGGAACATTGATAAGGCCGATTTAAAAAAAAAGGAAAACCATGGCAAAGCAATTTTTTTGAGTGCCTCCGTTTTAGATAAGAAAAACAGTGCTGTGATAAGACACCTGATTTTATACAAATACAATTCTGTGGATGAGCACAATGTAAAGTAGGATGGTTGAATTATTGCACGAAGCCCACTTCAATGTCACAAGTACTGATGCTGTTTTAACTATAACTTAAAATAGTTAAACTGCTTAAACACAATTTGCTTATTGTCATGATTAACACTTTCAAAATTTTTAAAAATTAAACCACATCTTCACAGAGTGTCAGTTATTAAATGATTTCAAAACATTAGACATTTTGATCTCTGATTTTCAAGCAGGTTTATGTAATGCAAAATTAAGGTAAAAAATCAAAATTTTAAAAACACCTGCTTCAAATCTAAGTTAAGAAAGGCTTTAAAAGATACTTCATATCTCAGGGCTTTAATCTTTCAGATGAATAGTTATAAAATAAAGGCATTTTTACCTCCTATGAATGTCAGTGAAGTACATAAGTAAAGATATTTTTCTTCTCTGGGAAAAGGCTGCCTTTCAGTTTCAAATTGAGGCATGAAAACAGAAACAAAGTCAGATTTGAAAAAAAAAGATTTAAAGTAATTAATGACGCATATTTCAGACCAGATAGATCTTAATAAATAACAGTTACAAAAATCCTATTTACTGAATACAAAGTGTCATGGCCAAACTGTTCAAGAAATTTTTCAGTTTAGAAACTTTCTTTTCATAAAAACAAAATATTGCACAAATGATAATTTGAAAATTAAAGTAATTAATGCCATTAAAATAACATATAAATAAACAATATTACGTATTGTGCTAACAACGGCTTTAAAAAGTTTAGAATGAAAACTGAGGTAGGAAAGAAAATACTTTTATTTTAATTTTAAAATTAAAGTAATTAATGCCATTAAAATAACATATAAATAAACAATATTATGTATTGTGCTAACAAGTGCTTTAAAAAGTTTAGAATGAAAACTGAGGTAGGAAAGAAAATACTTCTACAAGCATACATCCAGACCAGAACTTAAATGGGTCATTGAAAAACCATTACAAAAAATAAAAGGAAAACATTTATTAACAGGTAACCTACAATGATGTTTCCCCCTATCTTGTGACAGTCCTTGGTAAATTAGACCCGTATTCTGTGCCGTGGTGGAGCCGCAGCTATGGCGGGTCGAAGTAGGAAAAAAAATTCAAATCTACCCTTTGGGGTGGAAACTCACATTGATAGGCAGACTAGGTCGACTTGTGCTGCTGCCATCTGCCCAGACAACCCCCTCTTCAAGGGGATCGTCTCGGGGGTGTCCCCGTCGGCTAGCTCCCCTCGGGGAGGGGAGAAAGTTGCCGGGGAATTCCTCGAGGGGTTCTATAAGGGTCTTAGTGACTCAGGGATTTTTGATGCCATCTCAAATGTCACATTAACAGGTAACTGCAACAAAAAATAAAATTCGACTTATAGTGAGACATTCAAGATTAACTAGCAGTATTTAAACTTAATTCAGACAGTTGCTCTGAGTTTTTTTGAATAAACAATGAATATCCATAACTGTGGTGTTTCGAAAGGTAATTCAATTACTTCTTTTTCCCAGTAATTTGTAGAATTTATACTGATGCCTTGATAAACTACAAATAAGAAGGTAACAACTACCTAAATCAAATTTATGTTTTATGTGCACTCTTATCGCATAAATTCAATTTTTTTTGGTACATAATAAATAAGAAGGAGAAGTAAGTATAAATCTCAAATATCAAAATTTTTGTGATTATGTTTCAGGGTTAAATTTATAGCATCTATGAAATTCTTTGTATCCTGATCTCCCTTTTAATATAATTTCTTAGCACTTTCAGTTTTTGGAATTATTTGTATACATTGAGAATTAATTTTGAACTGTAATGGAAAAATTTAAGAAGCATTATCTCTTTGATTACTACAAAGAGGGCCAGTGGATTTATTATATTTTTATTACAATGTTGGCAGAACCCCAACATTAAAGTGTGTGGCACTGATTTATCTTCTGTTGCATTCATATCGCAAATGTTGTTTTCCAATGGCTACTTTCATCCAATGAGAATCCAATAGTGTTCTTGGCAACTTGTCCCACAGCACAATGCACTCCTCTTTCGTTTCAGGACTCCATGATAGCACAAGAACTTCATCCTGATACTTCGGAGCAGCCAGTTGCAGCATGAAGAAGCAACCATGATGATGGACAACCCTAAAATGCCTTTGATCAAAAGTCTTTAGAACATGGACTATAGTAGGTGTTTTCTCATCAGACAAGATCAAAATGTTTCCATTGGGACTAAAGATGTAAACATTATCATCAACTGTTAAAGCCTGGCTGCCCACTGTGATGGATGGGGAAGACCCAAGCAAACAGGCCACATTGGTTTTAGTGTTGAAGTATTGAAAAACAGTGGGCTTAAATAACATTTCATTATCAAGGTAGTCGTGACGTTCCTCACTCCCACCGAACATGTAAATAACTTCACCAACAGCAGCTGCTGACATTTTACCACATGGGTGTGAGATTTCACCAACGTTCTTGATAACATTTGTCAGGGGATCATATTTTTCAACACTTGTTGGATTGTTGGATGAAGTCTTGCTGTAACCCCCAAGTATAAATATATAGTCCCCAACGGAGATCATGGCATGAAAGTAACGAGATTCTATCAAATCACAGCAGTTCTCCCATTTGTTTAGTTCTGTATTGAATTTGACCATTTTTCTTGTCTGATCTGAACCCCCAGATACATAAAGATCTTCATGATGCACACAGGCAGCTTTAGAATTGGAAAAATAAGGAAATTTAGCTAGGAAATAAAGTTTCTTTGTGTGTAATGTGAAGCAGCAAACCTCCTGTCTTCGACCATCCACCATGACTAAGGCGTGCTCTTTTCTGGGCTTAAATATTCTCTGATGCCTTTCTATTCCTGCAATAGGCGCATTCTGGTTGGCTTTCATAATTTTTTGAATATACTCTTGAAAATCCTTGTTAGACCTGACACATAAGCAAGAATGCAATACGTGATTGACAACATTAGCATCCATTAGGGGTATTCTGAGATATTGTAAAATCTCCATAAAACTACTTTCACCTCTTTCTAAGTCATGATCTAACCAGACTTTAACAATTTCCAGAACTTCTTCTTCTTTATCTACATTAAGATATTCTGCATCAATGAATTTTATCAATTCAACTTTGTTCAATTCTAAGAAATCTTTAGAATTTTGTAGTTCAGGGAAATTTTCAGTCATTTGCCAAAATGATTTCTCTTCCAAATATTGACAGTTAAAAGAAGTGGATAGTTTCCAATTGATTATACAGTTTTGAGCACAAAGATCTTTAGCAAGGAATTTTTCACAAATAAGCTGCAAAGCTTGAATCTGATACATGGTTGAAATCTGTAGAATGTCCACCACTGAATCATAACTAAGTTCAATGTCTCCAGTGTAGAGGAAATCAAGAACTTTTTCAAAGTGAGTTGGTGAAATTCCCTTTAAGGTAATAATTTTGTCCTGACTCTCCCTCATGCCGGAGCTGAACATGGCGCAAAAGTATGAAGACATAGCTGCCAGAACTGTACGATGACAAGGGAAGCTACAGTCTTCTACAACAAGTATGATATCAGTGTGCTCTGATGAAGCTTTTAATTTAGATAGCCCACCACAGAGATAACGATGATGAATTTTCTTCTGTGTATCCATGTTTCAATATCTATTATATAAATGCAATGTATAAATTGTAAATAACAAGTCAATAAATGTATTTGGAAAATATACCCTTTTTTTCCTGTAAAAGTTTTAAGCCTAATTAAAAGATACTTGTCTTCAAATTCCATCTTGTAAATAAAAGTCAACAAGGTTTAATCCTCAGACACGAGAGCAAAAAAAGCAACACTAGGTCAATCAACCTTCCCAAAAATACAAGCTTTGAAATGGGCTGGCCGATCTTTGTACCACATAATTATATAGCTTCACCCACTTTTGCCTCATCTCATTATTTTAATGGCATCATTCATCGAGTGTTTACAATGTTTTATAGCAATTTTTTAATAAAAAAGTCTCCTAAAATGCTCACACAAAATGTGTCACCATCAAATATTAAATAAAGGTATTTTGTTCCGGTTTATGCATTGCATCTTATCCTTAGGTCTAATTAAGGCTTCAACAATAAAAATTCCGCATGTGATTCCCAGTTGGCTCTACACTCAACAAACCATTGTATATATATATATTAATTATGAAAATTAACTCAGTTAAAACAATGTTGAGACTTAAGCCTCATTCACAGAGATCATATTACAATGTAGTTCATTCAATGCCCTACTGATATATATATATATCTGCACAGATAGTCCGAAAATCTCTGTCTCAAGAGGGCCGATATTTTCTTTGATTATTTTATTTTTAAAAAGTCATGAAACATTTTACTTTTAGTATAGGCTTAGGTTTCAAAATTTTAAGTTATTATTAAGAGCTAAAAAGAAATACTATTTGAATTTGAAATAAAACCAAAAAATTGTTACAACCACTGTGAAAATGAATATTCATATAGTCTGTTGTTTTTTTAGACTTAATTAAAGTAAACTAAGACTTTAACTGTCTCAACTGTCTGTAATCTAAATATTTATTCTTAAACATTCGCTCTCACTTTATTCACTCAAGGTCAAGTGTCTTAGTTATAAGTATAAGTCAATAAAGTTAGCTTTCACTCATTATATTATGTCATTTATCGTACATACTTATTTATTACTTACTTAACTTAGTAATTAGAATAAATAGTACTAGATGTAAACAGATGTTTTTTGGGTTTTTTTTTGCAAAACCGATTATCGATTATGTAACTCCGATTTTAAACCAATTATTGTTTTATAGCTGACTTCATAGAAGTTAGAATTGCGCCTGCAAATGTCCTGAAACCAACAATCAGTTGGCAATTCCACCCCACCCCCCCACCCCAGCGTTCACTTTCACTTGTGTTGTTTTGATTTCTTCGTGCTGTAGTTTGTGTCCGTTCTTTCTCCACTTTCTTTGCACTCTCCATGAGCAAGTCTGCGGCGTATGCTACGCCGCAGGGCGTCTATTTAAATTAGAATAGATTACTATGAATGATTCTGAACGAATGATTTGAATGAATGGCAAAGCACCAGGGCCAGATAAAGTTCACAATGAAATGCTCTGGGCAAGACAGGTCGAATGAAACTGTTGAGTTTCATAAATAGAACTTGGACAACAGGCACGCTGCCAAAGCTATGGAAAAAGGCCACAATAACCCCAATTCCCAAAAAGGGGAAACCAGGCGAACACCCGTCCAGCTACCGGCCAATTTCCCTCACGTCGCGTGTGGGGAAGGTAGCTGAACGGTTAGTGAACGCACGACTCTACTGGTTCCTCGAAAAGACCAAATGCATTCCAATGACTCAGGGTGGGTTCCGAAAGGGACACCAACCGATGGACCAGGCTCTCCTTCTAATTCAGACTATTACAAACGAACTCCAGTCGAGGAATCACACCGTTGCGGTGTTCTTCGATCTGAAGCAGGCATACGACAAGGTGTGGCGTGGAGGGCTACTCTATAAGTTGCAGCAGTTAGGTGTCACTGCGAACATGTACAGTTGGATAAAATCGTTCCTTACGGACAGAACGATCAAGACCCGAGTGGGGGAGTCATTATCCAACGAAGCGCGCCTGGAGGACGGACTCCCACAGGGATCCGCCCTTAGTTGTACATTTTTCTTAGCCTACGTCCACGACCTACAAGGTATTCTGGGGTCTCAGAATGCCATGTTTGCTGACGATCTGGCTATATGGAGTTCAGGAAAGGACGTCGCAACACTGCAGAACCGACTGCAGGAGGATCTGAATCGAATCGAAGACTATGCCAACCGATGGCGCCTAGTAGTCAATACGGAGAAAACGGTCCACTCCATTTTTACAAATGGACGGAATGCACTGAAGCACAAGGTGGTGCTTCAGATATGTGGGAAAAGATTGAATTGGGATTGGACACCAACGTACTTGGGAATCAAGTTGGACCAGAAGGTCCAACTACATAACCATGTGCGTGAATTGTGCGCCAAAGCCACAGCTAAACTGTCCCTGGTGAAGAAACTGGCTAGCACTAGTTGGGGTGCGGACGCAAGATTACTGAGAGCTCTCTATCTCGGTAGTGTGAGGGGTGCCATTGACTACAGCCTCCCGGTCCAGGCCTTTGCGAGCCGTACGGCTCTAGAGGGGCTGGATCGAATACAGAACCAAGCTCTACGGTTTGTATGCGGGGCATTGCGTACGACACCCAGAGCCGCTGTAGAAATTATGTCCAATGTAGAACCCCTGGCAATAAGGCGAGAAAAGGCAATCATGACCACGGTAGAACGATACCGTAGGTTGGAGCATGACGAACCCTGCTTCCAATTACAAGACCGATGGGTAAAGAGGACCCGACTTAAAAGACCATCCTTCATGGATACGGTCTACGAACTAGAAGATTCAGTCCCCACACCCAAGCACAGGGAACGAATGCGACTGGTCCCTGCTCGAGGATGAAAGCTTTGACTTGCCTGAACTACGTTTGACACTGGCAAATACAGCGGTGACAAAAGCCAGTCCCGTCGAGCTCCAGCGAGACAAGACTCTGAAGACAATCGAGGCTTATGGCGACAGCGTGGTAAAAGTCTTTACGGATGGCTCACGTTTCAAGGATGGCAGAAGTGGATACGGAGTACTAATTCAATACCCTCAACCTGGACCTGACAGTATCGAACTGTCAGGACCGTGCGGAGCCGCATACAGTAGTCACGACGCCGAACTGGAGGCGATCTGCAAGGGTTTGAAGGAAGTGCGCCGACGTCTAGCGAGAAGAAAGGTTTTCCCAACCATCGTAGTCTTCACCGATTCACGGTTTTCGCTCGAGACTGTGGGTCGATCCTCTCTGGAGACGAAAACGGTCAGTGTCATTTTGGAAACAGTAGGTGAAATCCTAGCACGAGGCGGAAAAGTAGTCCTTCAGTATATCACTGGGCACAGTGGCGAGCCTCATTCAGACAGGGTCGATAAGTTGGCGAGAGAAGGTTCAGCTCAGCCCCAACCCGATCGCCCGATGACACAGCTGGGGGTCAGATCGTGGCTTAAGGACCATTTCCGAGAGAAATGGCTTCAGGGCTGTGCCTCTGGAAGCACGGCCAGAAGAGTATTCCAGTACATGCAGCGACCGGGCAAAAGCGACTCCTGGTGGAAAATTGGACGTAGCAATCAGACGCTCATAACTAGGTCTAGAATGAGAACTGAACATTGTCCCACACGAAGCTACTTGTACAAGTTTAACACTAGAAGGGAACTGGCCTGTCGGCTGTGTGGCCACCCTGAAGAGACGGTGGCCCACGTACTCGAAGAGTGCCCCGAGCTGTGCGGGGATTTGGAGGGAGAAGTAACGGTACCTGCAGAGAATTACCTCTACGCCTCTACGGCGATGCCCGCTTGATGAGGCTCGCTTGCGATAAAATGAACCGGGTCCAAAGAGCTTAACGGCTCGACCCAAAAGAGAATGAACATTCACGAATGAATCAATCTGTAATGAATGATGATGAGTGGTCCTGCTCCAGCCTGCTGGTTTATTGAAGTAAATTTAAGATTTAGCCAGTATAATTGTATAAAGTATGTGTCACGTTTGCATTAAAATTACGCTACAGCGCTAAATTAGGACCTACCTTTAATATTTACCTAGTGAATTAATGTGGTTTTTACAAATTCAAGAGTTTTTTTTTAAATTGTTTTTTTTAAAATAAATTTGCAAAGCTTTTGGTCTCTATTAAATAGTATTAAACGTTCATGATGAATATTTGATGAATGAAAACAAAGATGGTTATACTAATTGCCGTATTCAAAGACGAAATAGGACATTTAATGCTGGAACTGACATATCATTTGAAAGCTTAAAAATTATAAATTTTATGAAAACCCCAATTTAACCGTATTTTTTAATTCTTTTTAAAAGTTGTATTATTATAAATAACAATAACATTGTCTATGTGATTTTGCAGAATAGGTCATTACTGATTATTATATAATCTGCCAAAAAATTAAGTAAGAAAAAAAGATACCGAAATCTTTTTAGAAAAGACGGATGAATTACAGAAACAAGAAATTAATTGGAATATGTTTTTACGCCAAGAAACCTGTCAATTATTGACAATATTGCATGATTTTTTTACATGATAATGAAATAATTTAAAAACTCAACAAAACTGTAGGCTTTATAAAAAGAGAACTTTACAAAAGTAATATTAAAAACAAAACTAAAAGTATGATACCTTAACTTTAACTTACATAGGTCGGATCTATACTAGAAGATATGTCTACCGAATCTACTGCATGGGACCCAAAGAAATAATAAAGAAATTAGAACAAACTAAAAACTAAAAAAGAAAAAAAAAGCTTCAAAATGTATATTACTGGTGAATATTCAAAACTGAGAATTATTAAACTTAGACTTAGAAACACTGGAGGAAAGCAGAACAAAAAGCAAAGTATAATCCTTTATATAATAAAAGGCAAGTTTCTGTCTTTTCTGACCCGTCATCTATAGCGATTGGTCCCTCAAACACATATTACTTACTCCTACAGCCAATCACCAGCGGAGAAAATTTTACATATTACGCGGAGGTTCAAAACGAGTTATTTTTGGTGCAGTTATGTTGTTCCCATCTTGAAATGATGCCTGCCGCTTATTCCAATGACAATTCTGCTTTTTCCTTGATGGTCCTGGGGGTAGTGGCAAGAGTTTTAAGTGTTGTTTGTTTTTTGTTGCTGTTATTGTTGTTGTTTTGTTGTTGTTGTTTTTTTGTGTGTTGTTTTGTGGTTGTTGGTATTGTTGTTGTTGCTTTGTTGCTGTTGTTGTTGCTTTTGTTGTTGTATTTGTTGTTTTGTTAATGTTGTTTTGTTGTTTTTGCTTTGTTGTTGTTGCTGTTCTTGTTTTGTTGTTGTTGTTTTGTTGTTGTTTTGTTTTTGTTGCTGTTGTTTTTGTTGTTGTTGCTGTTGTTGTTGCTGTTGTTGTTGCTGTTGTTGCTTTTGTTGTTTTTGCTTTTTTTGTTGTTGTTGATGTCCACATCCCTTGCCCTGCGACGACAATTTCCTGCAAACGCTTCAGCATAACAACTACCAAAACATAGCGTCCATGAACTTCACAGGTCACCCTACACTTATTCCCATCCTTGGGCGGGCTTTGTTAATAGTTAATACATAAGACATTAAATTCAACTTGGAAGAACAACCCTCTAACAATCTAATAAAACACTTAGATAGACAAATGGATACACTTTTTTGTTCCATCCGAAAGAAAAAAAACAAAATCTTCTTTCTTCCTGTCTGGTATTCGGACATGGAAATGGGTTGCCTAAAAAGCCAGGAAAACCAAAACACTATAAACCTTTAAAGACTAATAAAATAGCTAGCTTAACATTATCTATTGAAAAAATACGCATTTCTTCTCAAATCATCTTCATGTTAAAAGGTTCAATCTTCCTTTCAATCGCCTAAAATTTACTTATTCGCTCTTCGCTGGAATTTCAATGTCAAGGTCTTCACGAAAAATTTAGCTTTAAAAAAAAACAACACAACAACATAGTGAAGTATACGTTAAGTCTAAATGATGGCAAATAATTTCAAGCATCATTGATCCCATGAAGGCAAGGTTTCCAGTATCCGACCCCCACCCCCACAAAATAAAAATAAATAAAATAAAAATACTTCTAAAAATCACTAAAAAAGAAAAAAAATCTATTGTGATCAGCAAATTTCACGCTTTTATTTGAAAGTTAAAGTTTCCGTCTGCCACTGTCATTTTTCTAAGGCTGTCAAAATAACCTTAAAATGGCTCTATTGTATATTTACTGTATCATGTCTTGCACCCCCATCTCAATTGAAGCAGTTGTAAACAAACCAGGTTAACTAAATTTTATAAGCAAGGTGAAAATTCGACATTGATAGTTTTGTCTTTTGGGGCCGTCCATAAATGACGTCACGCACCTTGGGGAGGGGGGGGATGACCGATGATCCACACATTTGTGGCGATGTGTGACGAGGGGGAGGGGGTGTTTGAGAAATGTGACGTCACATCAAAACTCAAAACTTTAAACAAACATTCTACTTAAATATTTGATTGCTTACAATTTATTTAAGAACGTTTTACGTGGCTTCATGCGTGTTACGATATTAGATTGCAACCTTACGCTAAATACATATTTAAATGACCACAAAAAAAATGATTTGAAGCATGCTTATTTTCAAATAGAAAATACAGCTTTATTGGGGGGGTGTCAAAGCTTTGTGACGTCATATTGGAATGAGGTCTAAGTTTTTGTGACGAAGAATGACGAGGGGGGAGGGGGGTTGAAAAATTGGCCAAAATCGCGTGACGTCATTTATGGACGGCTCCTTTAGTCTTTGTTGACTTCATGTATGCTTTCCAGTAATGACAGTAGTATTATCATTCGTTTGACCTCTGCTGTCCATTAAACAAATGCATCTTTGAACTTTCAGAAATGTGGTAAGCAGATTCACTTTTTGTTTCAATTATATATTTTATATGTTCTAAAACGTGTTCATTTTAATTTTTAATCTTTACATATCACACAATTTCTTGGAGTACTGGAAATTACTTTGCAAGCTAATGTAACAGCTATAAAATATTGAATATATTTGCATTATTATTTATAATAAAGAAATCCAAATAAAATTCAACCAACAATTGAGTCTGAATTTAAAATATTTATTTCTTTATTTTCATCAATCAGTTTCGTGTATTAAGAATATCATTATTCAAATAAAAACTCTAACATCATTCGGGAGACGCTCAAATAATTTATATACTTTACACACACGTTTCCTGAAAGCCTCAACAGCAGAGGTGACAATGTCTAATGTTAGAAAGCCAGCACCTCTCCCTGAAAACCAAAGTAGATTTTTAGTAGCAGCAAAGTATATATTCTGTATTGCTTTAACTGACATTAATTATCAAATGAACAAACTGATACACGTGTCTTATGTATAAAGTAGACATGTTATCTTAAAATTTCTACTAGATGTTAGATATAGTCTAAGAATACAGTTACATATCTTTTGGTCTTTAAAAAAAGCAAACGAGATATTCAAACTGTTTTACAATGTTAGTATATATTAATGGAAAAACAAAGAATTAAAAAAAAATTATTTTTTTTTAAAATCAGGCTTCATTGGTTATTAAAAATAATTTTTAATACAGAACAAAATTGCAAGAGTTACTGACCTTTCTCTTACGATCCCCACCGAGCTGTAGATGCTTGCATCGCTTGATGGCAATCTGTTTTTTTATTCCGCATTCTTTACATTCCAATTTTAGAACAATTTTCTTCGATGTCTTGGCCTTTGAAAATAAATCCACTTTATTAACCACTCTGTATTTAGATAGTGACAGATTTGACACAATTCAGCAAACAAAAAAACAAAACAAAACTAAAAAAATAACCCAAAAAAATCCCAAAAAAAACAACAAAAAAACAAACCAACAACAACATCATAACATCTAACCTAACATAACGAATCTGTGATTATAGTTTACCTTATGAGTCCACGGTATTTTTGAAGAGTTAAACCACTCTTCTCAATAGTAACAAATCTTTTTTTTAAAAGTCTCCCCCTCCCCCCTTTTTTCCAATTTTACGCCATCTACCCTTGAACCCACCCTTAAAAATAAATAAATGTTAAAAATAAATTTAATTGATATTGCCATTATTCTTACAATAAAAAGCAACAATAAGGTTTATTATTAAGTGCTTTAAAATTACATGTATGATGTTTTAGTGTACACATTTATCAGGAATAATTATAATCACCTAAAAGTGTCCTGTAAACTCAAATGCTTGGAATTTTTTATTTAAAATTACTTATTAAAAATTTATATACATGGCTGATTTAACATTTGCTAATAATGGACTACATTCTACAAATAAACATATTCGTAAAATAATCACAAGAACTTAAGCATGTTTAATATAATTTTTTGAAAACCATTCTGACTCCTGGGGCCCTTAAATTTTCCCCACGACGAATAAAAATGTTCTTTCATAGAAGAAATGGTGATACCATGAATAAAATCGTCCTGGGGGATGTATATTCCATTGAGATCAAATCTTCTTCTTCTCCCGAGTCTGCATTATTTCCAATGCCCTTATTAGCAATTATATAACTATAAGTTTTATTAGGCGCTTCGCAGCGGTTCTCTTCAGCCTGATTGTTTTAGTAGCAATGATTATTTTCTGATTATGAAGAATGGCTGCGCAACATAACTAATGACTCAAAGTAAGTATGAAAATATACTCTAAAACTTTGTTTCGTCAAGGGTTAATGGAAGTTAAAATCACAAGGAATAGACAAATTAGAATTAGAAAAAAAGGAGGAATGTCAGCCACTATGAAGTTTTGAATAGCAAACATAGATGTGATTGTGTGAGATGCTCTGTCTGTTGATTGCATGCTTTAGAATTTTCAACCCTTCATTTGTTTGAATAACTGCATGAAAGAATTAGAAATCTGTTACGACACTTAATAATGAGCTTCTTGGTGTAGAGAAGCACATATGTCTGTGCATGCTTTTCACAATTTGTGATTAATAGTGGTCTATTAGAACGTGTGCACTGTACAATTTCTGATCCAATGACAGGTGTTGGATTTCTGGAGATCAGACTATTTAGGATCAATAATGAATTTATCAACCACCATTTTTACCAAATATTTTCAAGAATGGAAACCTAATTCAAAGTGCATCCATAACGTACATTTACCCAACCCGATGGGGACTCTAGCTTTATAATCTTGACTATAGAGCACACTTCATCTGGTCAAAACGTGGACGTCAACAGTTCTAACTAATGTATAGTTGCATGTTTTTAAAAATTCCAGATCAATTTATTTTGCATGGCGATAGGTTTGTGCTCCAAAGATTTTCTATTCGACGGTTGACACAAGACGCGTGACTTCAAGAGATGAACTGTGACTTGGCAAAAGTCGAAAGAACAGCTAATTTTAATGTAAATATATTCAGTTTCATCTGTTCAGACAGCTGGTCTAATAACGCTGCAGTGCTCCTATATACATCTATTTGTCTTCGTTTTTGTGCTGGCGATCCAAACATACCAATGTCGTTATAGCTTCTGGTCATGGTGGATGAGTTTACTCGAATCTCGACCAACAAGCTTTGCCCTGACAGTCAGATAACTTCTTAGCACCAAGTCATATCATAAAAGATCTCTGTGGTCATTCTTTTTTTTTCTTTCAGTTCCATTTTTTTTCTTCTTCTTCTTTTCATCTTTCAATTTTACAACCTATTCCTGTGTAAGCCTTCTATGTTACTGTCTTTTATACAACCGAACTATATCAGAATTTAGAATACCAGTCTCTGACTAGATAAGCGATATAAGATATTTGAAATAATCCCAGTTTACGTGTAGACACGAATAGATTCCGACCAACCTTCTTCCTCAGTTTGGGTCTTGTCTGTCCTTTGAACCCAGCATTCTTTCGATCATATCTCCTTTTACCTAGTGAAAGAAGAAAAAAATTAGATTGTACTGATAGTCCGGTCAATTTGTAATATTAATCCCTCATCAAATAAACCAAGACGACAATGAAAAGGGAACATTACATTTTTAATACAATTATTTTATACATTGGGCTAAAATCTCTCTCTCTCTCTCTCTTGCCTTTTTAATGCAACACTATTTTAATTGACCTTTAATTAATAAAAAATATAAGAGCTAAAATATAATAGAGCTAAATTCATTTTTAGCAAAAAAATGACTGAAGCATACTCAAGAACTAAAATTTATGACCCCGCGTTACCCAGAAATGAGGAAAAACCTGGTGTGTTACATTCTACTTTGTTTTGGCCAAGCTTTGAACTATCTTTAAATATATTTTAACGGCCAACTCCCACCAAGTCCTGTCAACACAGTTGTTCATTCTTTAGCAGACAAAAGCAGTTTAGTCATTCATTCCGTTGTAACATGTAATTTATTTACCCAACCATCTAATTTAATTTATTTTGTCTTTGGATTTATCGCGGGTCTCATGACCACAGTCATTTTTATCTCCTTAATTGGGACAAAGCAGAAAACCCAGTAAAAAAATTAACTTTACTATTATCAACAAAGCTGAGCACTTTTCGCTCTAGTTTCATGTTAAAGAACGAAAGCAAAGGCCGTCAACTTTTTATGTGATGCTGTGCCAAAGCAACATCTCTAATTCCCTAACTATGAAATATTCTGTATGTGCTTCATATAACAAGCATTTTCTGTATAACTTCCGCGAATCGTTTAGAATCGCTCAAGATGTCAAGTCTAGCACAATTACGCAAGTTCTCAACAATGTCCAACTCAAATATTCATAAAATTTAATGCTTAAAATCTAATGCAATATCGTTAGCAGTCATCAAAAAATTGTTATAAAACTGTTTATAGAGATATATAAGTTTTGTGGGTAAGAAAATTGTTTAGAAACAATTTGTAATCACCTGCCGCCGTTAGGCGCTCCTTGCTTCGTTTGTATTGTGTAGTTTTGTGTTCTGTGTGCTTCTTACATTTTTTGCAGTGTGTTCTTCTGTTCTTTGGTATGTTCACCTGTCACAGTAAATAAAAATCCATAATAAAATTAAAAAGGATTTTAAAAACTATTAAAACATATTTTTAAATTTTTTAAATCGGGAATGCAATGATTAGCTTGATGGAAGTAGAGAGTAACACATGGTGACTTGATGGAGAATTGAAAGCTTACTACATCAGTAGAAGAGTTTAACCACGTGAAGGAATAATAATATGAAATAGGCCAATCAGGGCGCCTACATGAAAAGGGGGATGAAAAGGTAGTTTTCCAGTCGGAGTTTGTGTGTCGTTGGGGGAAAGGGTTTAAAAGAAACTTATATTTTGTTAATGTTATTTTTCATAATAATATCACAATAAAATCAAAACAATACCAATTCAAAAACATTAATTAGGTATTCTAAATGAGCTGCCGCGATTTGCGCTATTCCCAAGATATCTAGGTTGCATCGCGCCGAATCGCGCAGTATACTTATCACTCTACTTACGCATGTAAAAGCAACTAATTATGAATATCTTAACTAAAAAAATAAAAATGAAGATACTGATAATAAAAAAAATAAGATCGTCCTAATTTTTATGAAAAAATTCATGATTTGTTATTGATTTTTACAAGACGCAAGCATCACATTTGTGAATTACCCTTTCGGCTCCACAGAATCGCTGTTGTTTCTCACCCGCATCAGCTGCAAGGATTCTACATCGACATCATATTATGTCAATAAAGAAAACGAGGTAAAGAGACACTCTAGCAGAGTTTCTTTAGTTTAGGTAAATCTGACCGCGTGCATAAAACTGTAATCAAGTTACTACATGAATTTTTTCCCCTCCATTTATAGAAATAAATTACAAAAAAATACTATGTCCCCAGCATTGGTGCTTATAAATATATTTCTAATAGCTGAAACGTTATAATAGCTCCATATCAAGACGCGGCCTAGTTGCCTGGATATTGTAATGTGATTTAGCTCCAGTGCTAACCATCCGTCATTTTCAGCCCCACTCGTTCCCTTTTAATTTAAAGCTAAGGGAATAACATATATTATAATAATAAATCACAAGTAGAGATGTTTCTTCTTTAGCGGCGGTCACTGCACCCATTCGACGACTCCTCGTCATGCGCATGACCACGAACTCAAAACAATTGAAAAAACATAGACAACTCTAGATTTTCAAATTGTATGTAATAAGTTATTGTCCTTTAAAGTTAATGGCAGTGATGATTCAAAATGATTTTAATTTCAATGTTAAATAGTGAAAATAATAGAATTTTACCCGTTAAACAAAGATGCGTTTCCGCAAGTGGTAAACAAATAAATTTCAGTCTATTAATTTCAAGAAAGAAAGACACCATGGCATAACTATTCGATGAAAACTTGTGTAAAAGAATGTGTTCGGGTTCTAATTCTAAGGTTTATTCTATTAAGAACCAACGTAATCTAAAAAACTATTCTAAAGACTAAAATACATGTAGTTCAATTATATAATCTATGAAATCGATGTACAACTTATGTACTTATGAGGAATTTAAATTGAAAACTGCTCTTTTTTCATATTTGAATTCATATTTTAATAAAGATTATAATTTGAAATAAGGAATGACAGAATTGCTATTAATTATAGCTATAGGTCCCGAGATTTTTAAATCCGTTGCTTGTCGAAATTAGCCTCATACTAAATGTAAAAAATACAGATTTATCCTCTGTATTTTCTAGAAATCACACACACACACACACTTTTTTCAGAAGGAAAATTTTACTCCTACCAAACATCTTGTGGTTGGCATCCTTTTAAAAAAAATTATTTTAAAAGTTTATTAATTAATTCACGCAAAACGGCGAGTTTCTCAAATATATATATATAAAAAGGGAAGAATTTTTAAATATTTAAATGAAAGGTCGCATAAATTAACCAAACTTACCATTTATAATATTTTCTAATAATCCAAATAAATTATTAGTAGTTAAGATAATATTCAAAATTAATCAACACGCTGGAGCTAACGAGTTTTAAAAAATTAATCCCACGCATGTACTTCGCTAACACCTAGGTCTTATTGCCTTATCACTGTACCGTCAAACCCTCCGTTCATACACGAAACACTTGATGACTTTAATTTGTATACAGTATATACTCAATTATTGCACAACATTTGCAAATAGTAAACTCTTAGTGTAGTCAATTAGCGTGTAGTTAGGTTATCATTGCGTTGCATTAATAGACCAAAGAGCACTTTTTGTCTGACTAATTTTGAACATTGATACCTGCAATATAATTCATGTAAAGGTTTCAATGATCCATGCTCAGCCATTAAATTGATAAAATATAATAATTCTTAAACTAGAAAACAATTTTCAGCAATAAAACTTGATCGTGGTTGACATTTTCATTTAGTGAAAAGTTCGTGTATTATTTAAACGCGACATTGCATCGCAGCATTTTCGAAATTCACAGGCTAAAATTGTAGATGCTACGGTAATTAAACTAATGATATACTTTTAACACCTGGCCAAAGTGTTTCTTTGTTATTTGGGGTGGGGGCAGTTTTGGGGCCGTGAGTGTTTATCTTTTTGGTTTTGTTATGAAAATGACTTCAAACAGTTGAACAGATCTTCAAATGATGTCAACAGTTGTCTTGACACCGATAAGAAGTAGGCCCATTGCACCTGGTGGTGAAACACTTGGTGGCACGAAGTGACGGGTCAGTTTTATACAGTCGTGTTACTAATGATTCGTTTATAAATGGGGCCGTTTGTGTCGTTTTCATTTAAATTGACAAAATTGTTGAATTATTGACAAAAGAAGACATTTTAAAAGACTAACAACAGATACAGGAAAGTTGAAAGTACACTTAGCGCTGACCCAAGCTGCAAATGTTTGTTTAAATAATGTCTATAACTATAGGAACGGTTGACTTGGAGAATCACATTATAACGGTCCTTGTTTTATCTTAACTTTAAGCGAGTTTGATCCTAGTTGAGGTAAATGGTTTTGAGGGAATTGATGGGGCGGGGTGGGGGCTACGTAAAGCTCCGGCTTTTGTCACGTTTATCTCATATATTCTATCTATTGTTATAGTTACAAAGCTTGTTAACTCTGCACACTATTGGGATTTATGACATTCATGTGAAATTATTGTCGGTTTTCTGATTTAGATTATCTTTATAATATTTTTATGATAATTTTTTTTAAGTCTCTGATGCAAAAACATTAATATATGAAAAAGAAGTGTTCCGTTTCTGGATCGTGTAATCGAAAGGCTTTTTTAGAGCTAAGATCTTATTTTGTTAAACATTCTATGAATCTTGATTATTCACCATTAAAAAAGTTCACTCTGGGATTTGTTCACGTTTATCTAATCTCCCATAGCTTGGTATTTATTGTGTCTTTTCTTCTTTGCCAAATTATTGCTCTAGCTCAGTTAACAGTTAAGCAGCGCTGGGAATTTCAAATATCGTACTTGACGGTAACAGGCCATAAACTGACTCACTCGTGTTTCAAGTGGCCATAAAACATTCGTTCATTCGTCTGAACTTTGTCTGAGTCTCACAGTGAGGCGAATCAATGTCATCATTTTAAAAAAAAATTAAGAAAATAATAATGGTAGTAAAAATAGCTGTGCATCGATTTTTGACAGTGATATTAGGAGAATAAGCTATAGGCAGTTTCAGAAATTCAAAGGAATTCGCGAGTCACTTAATTGTTACTTATACTTATATATATAAAGCTCAAATGTTTGTATGTTTGTATGTTTGTATGTTTGTATGTTTCACTTTTCGACTTTCTGTTAGACAATCACGGAAAAACCAAATGACGGACGGGGACCAAATTTGGCAGGACGGTTCCTTTTACCCTGAAGGTGGTTTTAAGTTAATTTTTGTAATTGTCCCTTTTGCCCGAATGCCGTAAATTAAATAATCAGAAAATGCAGAGACAAAGAATAAAAAATTTAACCTCATTTCTGTGTTGATCAAATTTACGCGGACGTTCAAATGCCGTTCAAAGCGAGTTACTTTTGGTGACGTTTTTTTTCCCCAATACTTTATTTTCAGCCGTGCGCATTTGAAAAAATATTATAATGTCTAATTACGGTGCGCACATTTTCGTGTACGCTTCATAATTTGAGCTGTGTATTACAAAGAATTGTCATTTTCTTTACTGTTACTTTCTATATATTAGATAGACACGTAAACATATTTAATTACAACTGCCACACGATGCATTAGATTTAATTGTTTACACGTTTAAATTTAATTGCTAATTTTCTGTTCCATAACTCGACATTTAATAAAAACCTATTTATGTAATAAATGTGACAGTATTTTTTTTCAAGGCTTCATTTTTTACCGTTGCGCGTTCTAAAACCTTTTATCGCCTGATTACTGTGCGCACATTTTCGTGTACGCATATTAAATTTAGATGTGTCCTATTAATATAACATTTATATTTTGTTTGTCTTTTACATAAGCTATTGTCTTTTACATAACCTATACACTTATACTATTTATATTTAGGCTACCGGACCTATTAACATAAGTATATTAAACTAAATAAAGTGATCCTGAAAACGCTTAATTATTTTGTTTCGCGAATTGAATATGTTATGTTCATTCCTTTGATGATGGATTAACATAGGCCATTTTTAAAATAAATTATTGTCATGGTTTCACATGCGTTTTTAACATAAAATTTATTTGTTTTGTTTGTTTTTTTTAAAATTAGGAATATAGCCTAATTTCTTTATTTATCTTTATTATCTTTATCTCATAGACGCTGTTGCAAATATTGTATTAATTACAATTGTGTTACATTGCAGTGTCGTAAATATATAAGAGCTTTTTTAGTGACGACAGTGGCAGAGATCTTTTGAAAAATGTCAACAAAGCAGTGGCCTTTTTTTTAATGGATACAAACAAACAAACATAAAAATATCAACTGAGCTTTATATATTACATATGCGTTTAAATTATTTTATTTCAATTATTTTCACGATGCATTGTATTAATATTTTTCATGCAATGAATAAAATTGGGATTTAAAAAAATGTAATTCATTACTCGACATTTAATTAAAAACCATAGATGTAGCGAGTTTATTTTATGTTGAAAGTGATGGCCTATGTCAAATAAATGTACACTTTAAAACTGTTTACTTAAGCTTTATATACACTATACATTATAAACTTTCGCTACCGAACGTATTAACAAAAGTTGACTAAATTTAATGAAGTGATCATGAAAACGCTTAATTAATATGAATTGCGAATTTAATATGTTTTTATGTTCATTCCTTTGTATTCAGAATAGCATAGGCCATTTCTAAAATTGCCTTTTAATCATTTTTAAGATGCGCTTATTAACAGACGGCTGAATCTTTTTTTTTAATGTATTTTATTTTTCAGATATAAAATCTGGTGTGTGTGTGTGTGTGCATTGAATATAATTTACAAAATATGATGCCTTATCCGAAATAGGGAACAAAAAAAAGATTCCTTTTTGAAATTATACACATTACTTATAAACCGTAAATATAAATCGTAAAATATAGAGACATAAAATTGTTAAATATTATTTCCCTGTTACGGCAATTATGAAAACGTCAAAATGAAGAGTTATTTTTGGTCCAGTACATTTACTTTATAACAAGACTTTATTTTATGCGGCCAGCTTTCTATATGTCTAAATATGGTGTGCACATTTTTTTATATCATTTTAATACGACCGTTTTTTTTTAAAATAGTATTTTAGAAAGTACATTTATAATTTTGTTTATTTGGGCTATGAGTCAATTAGCTTTTGCCTTTTAAAGGGATAGTGCCACATGTTCTTTATCTCATAGACGTGGTTACAAATATTATATAACTTACAAACAATTGTGATACGATGCAGTTTCGTCCTTTTGCCCGAATGCCGTAATTTAAATAATCAGAATGCCGTTTTTATCTTATATGAGCTATATACAAAATAGTTTCTACGTTAGCTACTTAGTAAATGAATAGATCTTCACCAAACTTTGCACACAAAAACTTGGTAGCCTATATTAAAATACTATAGACACTGCACTTCTAAATAGATAAAAACAACATTAAGGGCCCCAGGGCCCATTCTGGGCAAAGATATAAAGTTCAAAACACCTGCTAATTTCAATTTGTATAATAATGGATACATGTGTCATTATTTGTCAAGATTGTTAATGATTTGTTAATGAATAGTGAATAAAATATTAAACGTTTAAGAAATGAGTACAATGGCAATAAAAAAAAACCTATAATATCACTCATTTTGGGGCCGGGGCCCTTAATATCGTTTCTTCTTTTGTACGCTATTTAATGATTAATTTATTTATCCGTTTGCTATGAAACTTGGATTTTTTTTTCACACTTCCACGAAGATTTGTTCAGGATTATTTTTAAACATACCACTCATTGGTTTCTTTAAATTTATTCCTTTTTACTTTGATCGTTGCAACGCACGACGGGTCTACTAGTATATATATATATCCGGATACTATTGGGATCTGCCATAGGTATTTGCCGAATCCGGATAGCGGCGGAAATCCCGATATTTGGTCCAGATATCCGGCATTCCGGATTTTCGGCTGTCCCTTAATATAATATATATATATATATATATATATATATATATATATATATATATATAATATATATATATATATATATATATATATATATATATATATATATATATATATATATATATTAGGGCTGCGGAAATTAACGATTAATTTCTCGATTAATCTTTTTAAAAAAATTTCTATTAAAATTATTTTAATAGATAAAAATTCGATTAAAATTAAAGAAAAAATTTATAATATTTTTTTAAAAATGTATTAATAAATAATTATTTATTAATAATCCTATATAATAAAAGGCAAGTTTCTGTCCGTTCTGTCCGGTCATCTATAGCGATTGGTCCCTCAAACACATATGACTCCTACAGCCAATCATATTGAACACGTTTACGCCATTTACGCGGACGTTCAAAACGAGTTATTTTTGGTGCAGTATTTCTTCCAAGACTTTGTTTTGAGTTATGCGCGTTGGGATTTATAGCAAAAAGCTATGTTTTTACGAGTTATTTATTTTAACTATAATGAATAGTATTTTTGACGCGATGCACATGTAATGCCGGTCGAGACGGCTGTTTGAGGGGAGTTACAACATGGCACCGAACGGTGGCGTAACGTCCTTGGACGGGCTTTGTTGCTCGTTAATAATAATTTATATTTTTTTAACGCACAAACTTCTCCCGCTTAGTATTATAATTTATTTTATTACTTTATGTGGACCGGCAGACATCAACTACAAAATGGCTGACAGCATCAGCGCAGTTAAATTTAAACATATAACTAGAAAGTTGAGCAAATATGTTGTTTTTAAGCTAACTGCGGATGGCAAAGTCGAAGATGGTGAAAACGTTTACTGTGTTCACTGCCATAAACAATTCTCTTTTAAAGGATCAAATACATCGCTGACGTACCACCTTCAGTACAAACATCCGATCAAGTATTGACACATTGTTATAAAAATTTAGTTCAAAATATTCTTAATTTTCAATGTCCGGGAGAAATGTTCAGTTTAATGACGTCATAAATTTCTATTTTTGGCTTTAATCGAAATTAACGATTAATTAATCGATAATTTTTAAAAGTTAACGATTAAATTTAAATTAATCGATAACAGCCCTAAGGGGCCGTCCATAAATGACGTCACGCACCTAGGGGGGGAGGGGGTCACACTTTTGTGACGATGCGTGACGAGGGGGAGGGAGGGGGGTTGAAGAAATGTGACGTCACATCAAAAGGGTAGCTTTAAATAAAACTTCCACTGAAATAGTTGGTCGCTTACAATTATTTATTTAATGACTTGTTAAAAAAAAATCAGTGCTTCTCAATGTGCCGGTCGGTAGGCCATCAGACGCTGTTTGGCCTAAGCTATCAAGACACTAAAATTAAATCTAATTATAATCCTTAAGTTTGAGAATCCACAAGATAACAAATGAAACTGTTACACAGCGTCGTTTGATGTTGACATCAAAGCATTTGTGATGTAACCGCAGCTCCGTTTGGTTCTTTCATGGCAGGAGTCGTCGAACGTTTTTGCCCGTTACCCCAAAATATACAAGTTTATGTGTGTGTGTGTTACCCCCCCTCCCAACCCCCATACTGTAGGTCCTGCTCACATGACTCGGGGATTTGGGGGAGCGTCGTTAGCGAAAATGCTACTGGTGAGTTTTACAAGCATGACAAGTGTCTAAAAATGATCTGAATAGGATTATGTGTAGATATTTTCATTCAAAACGACACGGAATATCCTTTTTCTTTAAAAGGCTAGGGGGTGGGGAGGGAATCTATTTGATAGAATTGTTGTTGTTGTCCACATCCCTTGCCCTGCGACGACAATGTCCTTCATGTTGTTGTTGCTTTGTTGTTGTTGCTGTTGTAGTTGTTGTTGTTGCTTTGTTGTTGTTGCTGTTGTTGTTGTAGTTGTTTTGTTGTTGATTTTGTTGTTTTTGTAGTTGTTTTGTTTTTGTTGTTTTGTTGCTGTTGCTGTTTCTGTAGTTGGTTTTTGTCGTTGTTGCTGTTGTTGTTGTAGTTGTTGTTTTGTTGTTGTTGCTTTGTTGTTTTTGCTGTTGTTGTTGTAGTTGTTGTTTGTTGTTGTTTTTTTGTTTTGTTTGTTTTTGTTGTTTTGTTGCTGTTGTTGTTAAACCCTGGAAAAGACGGGTACTTGCCCCTAGTATATATATATATATATATATATATATATATATATATATATATATATATATATATATATATATACAATTTGTATAAGTAAATAACAAGCTATAGATAATTAATAGATACTGAAACAATTTATTTTCAAACGAGTCACACGCAAATTCCCACTCCTGTTACAAAAAATTGCGTTCAGTTTTACATTTATTGCTCTTGAAAACCATTTGACCAATATCATGATGTAAATTTTCAAAAATTAAAAAAAACAATTTACAAAATCTATATCCTAACGTTTGCACATTTATAATTACTCACACAGTGTACTAAATTAATTTTGTTAAATAATCGTAATAATTCCCTAATACACCCCCTTAAACAATACATCAACCGAGAACCATTTAGTACCTTCACTAGGAATATTTAGTGCTTACAATAACTGCATTTAGCACCTGCAATTGCTCCATTTATCTCCCTTACCAACCACAATGAGCACATACGCTAACCTTATATAGGGACCCAATTAAGCCCCTTTATTGACAATATGACAATCTACTTCAACCTCATTGTAAAACCTATCGATCCACCTTGTTGGAATAGTCGTTGCCGAGTCGATGGTGGGTCCTTGATATTGTCGCCCCTAAAGGCATAATAATGAACTAAACAACCATGTATATAAAGTTACCGCCCAAAATAGGCGCCACCCGGGGCTGACTCGACCCTCCCCACCACCTACGACCTACACCCGTGGACATGAGAGAATGTATTGATCTACTACACCACCACCACCCCCAGTTCTATGTATCTCTCGTGTCTCAGGTTCCATAAAACTTTGGCAAAGCGAGAATAACCCGTTTTAATACACTGGCCTACCACAAGACCGCGATCTCTTTGAGTTAACTTTCAGCGTATTATATTTTCCCGCAGTGTCCCCATTACCTGTGCTCTCTGGTATGAGCACTAAAAGGGGGAATCATTCAGTCAAGTGTCGATCGCATTAAAACTTGCCGTGATTCCGGGGAAGACGTATGAATGTGAATAGTGAAGTAATGTGATACTTTGTGTCTCAAAACTTGTGTCAAACCTGCAATATGAGGTAACGTACTGGAAGAATATAACGCAATCGTTCGAGTCTTATTGTTTGCAGTCAATGTCTGGTGGAGGAATGTCCCAAAAACAACGCAGAAGAGAAACTGAATTGTAAGTTGGCAGCTTATTTTAACTTTTTCACGTATTTCGTTTTAAAATTAAAATTCTAATCGGCCGGTCTGTCAAACAAATGATTCTTTTTTAAAAAACCGGCAAAATAGCTGCCATTTCTTTTAAATACGATTCTGACCAAAAAATACCACTAGCGCGTTTGGTAAGTAATATCTATAAATATAATAGGTGCGGTGGTCGAGTGGCAGCGCGCTCGACTGGCGTACCGATTGTCACGGGTTCGAATCCGTGCGAAGGCAAGGATTTGTTCCCGGGGCCTAGGGCGTCCCTGAGTCACCCAGCTCCGAATGGGTACCTAACACTAGTTAGGCGGCTGGGTAATGCGTGGAACCCTCAAAGCCGTGGCCTGTGAACGCTGCATCACTTGCCAACAGATCATCTGTCATGGTCTGTGGACGCAACTATCTTCTGCATAGAAGGAGCGTCTGTATAGATAAGATAAGAAGATAAGATAAGAATTCGCCAGAACAAGATCAAGAGCGAGTAGTGTGCAAATGAGCATGACGAATGACCCTCGCTGGGGTCGACCAATCAAGCGATGTTGGATCTAAAGGGGGGTGGGCATGTTTCGAGACCAACAATGCTTCTTGCGTCCAGTTGCATTGTTTATTCACAGAATAACATGTTGTTCGTAGTGTAGTGGTGATCACGTCCGCCTTATATGCGGTAGGTACTGGGTTCAAGCCTCAGCGGAAACATTAATTTTTAAAAATGTTTGTTTGTGCCCGTTCTTTTCCCCCTGTTTGGCAAACATAGCTGACCCTCGCTATGGTCGGCCAATCACAGTTTATGGTTGGCAAGCTTAGGTTGGTGCAGGTAGCTAACCGCAGTGCGCATGTCTCGAGACCATCAATACGTCAGCGATGCAACGTTCATACGCGTTGTTCTAATTTCTTCGTGCTGTAGTTTGTGTCCATTCTTTCCCCACTTTCTTGGCACTATCTATGAGCAACTCTGCGGCGTATGCTACGCCACGGGTCATATCTAGTTTATTTTATTTTACATGAATATAAATAGTGAAGTAAATAATTCTGTGATTTAAATGTTGGTGTTCAAATAGTGTAGGCGTAAATCAGATTGTGCATTTATTTTGGGCGCTTTCTCACTGCAAATTGTCTTAAATCAACACGAAGTTTGACAAACTCTCGCTCCAAACTTTCATTATAAGTTGCTGCCTCCTTGAAATTCATAGTAGGTTTTACTAAGCGTTACAGTAATATTTTCACAAAGACTCCAACGCTGACATTCCAGAAATTTATGAAGTCTATAAATCTAAAATTTAATGCACATGTCCCAAAATGTCCTGCATCACGTGTAGTCCAAGGCTTTAGTGGGGTCCTTCGGGCATTTTTCTATAGCAGCCCAACTACTTCACCCAGTGATTCACGGACAGTTTTAACAGCTTACCACAGCGTGTTTCAGACTCCAGCTTTATTGTAGGGCACATCCTTTAAAAAAATAATTATTCCAAGTATTTTGGAATAAGATGAAAAAACGAAAGTTAAAAAATAAATTGAGATAAGTACTTAGTACTTCTTGACTAAGTTTAACTTTAGGTTGAATGAGTTTAACTTTAGGTGGTCAAATTTGACTCGATTACTTCTAAGGCTGTACCGGATTCAATTTTTTTTTAATCCTGCCGGAGCCGGATTTGCTAAAATTGCTGGATTCCGAATTTGCTGAAGCCAGAGCCGAAATCCAGCACTCTCCTTGTTATTTGTCATAAATTCGTTGGGGGCCGAATTTATGCTGTACAATCGGCTAGACACATGTTTTCAGATTTCAGTCTTTCGACAATGACTCCTACTAGGCTTACTCAATTTTTTAAATGTATCTGAATAGAACATAAAAATTACTCTTTAATCGTATTTTTTAAAGTTTAACAAAGATCACATCCGCAAATCGTATGACCTGAGAAAGCTGTTCCCGATGTCCTAAATGAGGAGATGAATATTGCAAGATAATTGTTTTCTTCCTCATATTACTCAACAATATTGGCTCTTTACTATCAAAACATGGCAAAGGTACTGTCTAGGACAAAATCATTATCTCTGCTGATCTCTCACTATAGATGGCAGACTAATCATATAACATGTCTGTTGCGGTGGCTGTAACGTTAGTATGTAACGTTGTAAACCCCCATCTTCGAGCCCCTGTACCTTGTTGTCTGGATAAATATGCCCCCCCCCACCTTTTTTTTTATCCCTAGCTTTACCTCTATAAAATATTAGTATAGTTCAGGGTCGTGAAAAAAGTTTACTTACCAGGGTCGATAAATATTATTAGGGATAGTGCATAAAGTTTGCTCCTCGCGCATGTGTCTATTCAAGTAAATTTATTGGATGTGAAATTCACGCATTACAAATTACTACCATGACCACCTTTACCACTATTTGGAAATAAAAGTTTGGTATTTTGGGACGGTAGTAATGATTTCTGGATGTCGTTATTAGGCGTTTTGCTGTCATAAACCCTATGGGGCCGTCCATAAAGTACGTCACGCTCCAGAGGGGGGAAGGGGTGTAAGAACGTGTGACAGTTTGTGACAGGGGGCGTGTCAAGCCAAGTGTGACGTCACGCTGTTTTATATTAAATTTTGATTATTTTGTTAATAAAAATCAAAATTTTTGTTCTAAAGTGTGACGTACTTTAGGGGGTAGGGGGTCCAATATGTGTAACAGTTTGTGACAAGGGGGAGGGGGGAGTTAAAAATGGTCAAAAATAGCGTGACGTACTTTATGGACGGCCCCTATTCACATATTCACATGGAATGTTCAATGTTACTTTACTTTACCAGATAAACTTTCAAGTTAATATATAATATACCAGACATCCATTGTTTGACACGATTCAAATGTTGCAACCTTCATCTCCCTTCCCTCTATCTCCTCTCCTGTGCGTACAAGTAACAACCTACTCATAAAATTTATAACTGTAATTTTTACAACCATTAGAATCTGGGTAAAATTTAAGTAATTCCTTCTAATATTCCTTTACTTTAATCAACCAATTCAGATATTGATGTAATGAAATTTATTTGGTCTATTTATACAATCTTTTAAAACAAATATTCAACAATCATAAGACTAATTGGATAAATTTTGTTGTTTGGATTAGATTTAAATCGCCATCGAAGCCAAATTTTATTGTATATGAACTTTTTTTCTGCTATAAATTTAAAACCTGGTTACAAATACATTAAATAAGCATGGCCCCTCCCTTCCACGCTTAAGTACACAAATAGATTTTTTAAATATAAAAAAATCTCGTTTATAATGAAACACCCCATTTAAATAATTTCAACAACCCCATTTCTAGCCTACGTCTCATTCTTAAAAACCTTTTTTTAAAGACTAGTTTAACATTTTAAGTGTATAATGGAATAGAATAGAAAAAGAAAAAAAAAGCGCCCAGCTATTATATTTGTATTATAGTAACCCATTTCCTGGTCGCATGCAAGTTGACACTCAGTCTTGGGGAAACCCTTTATACTAAAACACACTTCATTAATCAAAGTCATTGGCCCAGCAGGGATTGGTGTTATGTCTTAATGAGATATTGATCAGTTTTTTTAAAAAAAACCGAGGTATTCTTTTCATGATAGCTATAAACTAACCCCCAGAGGCGTAGCTTGTAGGACAAATGCCATCCAGAACAGGCAAATATTTTTGCCGCCTCCTGATCTTTTAAAAATGATGTTTGGCAAGAAAGCAGCAATTTCATATAAAGAAAAACTTTGCGCCGGGACGAACCTACTCCTCTTACCACCCTGCCCTGCACTTCGGCTGTCTTAATTAAGGTCTTCGTAGGTCCTAGATATTGTGACGAAACTATAAAGGTGAGCCATGACGACAAAATGTTAGTCAGGAATCGGTGACAACAAACTATAAATAGATCAAGCTTGAGACAGTGACTACACTGAAGACGATGACGAGATGGCTACGTATTATTAAGTAAATTTTCAAATATTTCATTTTGCATGTTATTTTATCAATAGTGTCATAAAGTTTTATCAATAAAATATAAGTACCGATGGCGAGCATGCTTAAATGCAGTTGAAGGCAGGATCCATCCCGTGGGCCGTAGTTTAGTGACCCATGATCTGGAGCAATGAACTGCTAACTGCCCACACGTTAGGGGTGAATAATGCCAACCATGCCTCAGGCCATGGCCAACTAGTGCAATAAGTTTATTGCAATTACTTTTGATTTGATGCGGCGGTCGAGTGGCAGCGCGCTCCACTGGCGTACCGATGGTCACGGGTTCGAATCCATGTGAAGGCAAGGATTTGTTCCCTGCACCTAGGGCGTCCCTGAGTCACCCAGCTCCGAATGGGTACCTCCGAATGGGTTGACGCAATTATCTTCTGCATAGAAGGAGCGTCTGTATAGATAAGCTAAGAGTCCCATGAGTGCTGATGATAAATAAAGCTTTGAAATACAGCTGACCACGATCGGATCCGACAGACCGTCGATACCACGATTTGGTCGTAACTTCTGTACACTATGTGCGGATATTCTGTATGTGTCAGTGCAAAATACGGGGGCCCTAAGCTATAGCTTGTTTAGCAAATAACTATATGTACAGTAATGTGAACAAATATAATACAAATATTTCATCTAAATTATACCATAAATTTCTTTTATTATTGTTTTAAATCATAATCGTCTATTTTCGTTCTGTGCCTGTTGTAACATCTAATATGGCTAGTGATTGTGGTCGTAAAGTCGAATGGTCGTAAGCTGCATAGGTCGTATGCCCATTAATAGCTAGGAAACTATGATATAATAATTATTATCGAGGATAAATTTATAATTAAACAGTATTACATTTATTTCTCTTTGTATTCGGACAGCATTAACTATACTGTACTTTGTTGTAAGATTAGATCTTATACTCACTACTAAGGCTAAGCTGCAAGTTGTTAGTGCCGACTGATTGGGCTAACATTTTCCGCCCAACAATACTCATCGATGACGCCCTTCTATTAATATATTTTTAATTTAACGGTTTGGTGAGTCTCCCTTCCTTTTTTCTCGGGCGGTTACAATTATAACGAAAACACTTTGTTTTTAAGCACAGATTTTTCAAATATAACCAACCATTATTTTTTTTGTTGTTGTTTATTGTCACACAAAGGGAGATCGATTCTATTTTTAAAAGAATGATTTTTATTAAGACCCCAGACACAACACTTTATTACCATGGACCGCTTCAAGACGACCTGTTCTCTATTGTTGTTATGCTTCTCGGTGTGTTATCTGATAGTGCAGTCTAACCCGTCTTGAATACACCGCTTATCAGCTTACAAGGCAAGGTTTCCATTATTTTAATCCCCGCGATTATGAAGTCTAGCTAAATGGATTTGACGCTTTATTCATAGAACCGCCTTAGCGTAATACAATAAAAGAACAAATCCCGTCCAGGGGCCAACGGCGCCATTGACTGCCCAGTAGAATGGCAAGGTGAAGTTCAACCAAGCGCCCGACCTTTACCTTAGCAATAATCATGCCAGCTAAAGTAATAAAGCCTGTCACCGAATAGGTGTTGAAGGTGGGAAAAGATATTATTTTATCTTATCTGTTACAGATTTTTAAAAAAATAACAGAAATTATAACAAAATTTTGGTGAAATACCCAGTGATCAGTACAAAGCAAAAACAAGTTTTAAAAATCCTATATAATAAAAGGTTAAGTTCTGTCCGGTCATCGATAGCGATTGGTCTCTCAAACACATTTGACCCCTACAGCCAATCATATCAAGTTTACGCGGACGTTCAAAACGAGTTATTTTTGGTGCAGTATTTCTTCCAAGACTTTATTTTGAGTTATGCGCGTTGGGATTTCATAGTCAAAAGCTATGTTTTAACGAGTTATTTATTTTAACTATAATGAATAGTATTTTTGACGTGATGCACATGTATGCCGGTCGAGACGGCTGTTGAAGGGGAGTTACAACATGCCACCGGACGGTGGCGGAACGTCCTTGGACGGGCTTGGTTGCTCGTATATAATAAATGCATAATACATAAGTGTTCATGAATCACGGTGCAGCTTTCTCACGCAGTTCGTGTGCAAAAACAAAGACCTACTCTAAAAACGGCAAGGCAATGTCTCAAAACCAAAGCACGCATTTACTTTTATCTAAGCTGTGTGTGTTGTCAGGGGAACAGAATGTAAATGCAAACTAGTAATAGTACATGAGGAATTCTACTTTGTAAATATAAGACAACAACATCTAATGCAGCCCTCAGATAAACTTATGGATAAAAACACCTTGCTTGTTCCATTTGTAGGAACAAAGACATACAAATCATCCTTCACGTCTGGCATTCGGGCGTGGATTGGGTTGCCTGCAGAAACAAGGAGAACCAACAAGTTATCAAAATTAATCAAAATGCAAGATTAGTCATAAACCATGGATAAGCGTTGGTCTCAATAATCTTCTATATAGAAGTGGCGTTTGTATTTTATATTATTCTCATGGTAATAATTATTTTTTCTGTGAAGCACGGCTGTGTTTATGATAGAGGGGTGAGCGCCTGCTATTAGGCTTAGAAGAATGAAATCAGTTAAACCAATGGAGTATTCCTGAAACAGCCTTGATTCCAAATATGTTCCTATCGCGTAAAAAAAGAGTATTTGAGTTTATACGAGACTTAAAAGCCCTTTGAGGTCTGAATGTACTAAGGTGTTTGAGCACCGTCACCTGAGGGGGGGGGCTTTCCTCTGTTCACAATAAATTAGTGGTGATCTTTGCCAAATGCATTGGTTTATTTGTGTGGCAGAGCGTGGTAAAAATATTTACGTGGAATCTTTACCCTCCCCATCAATGTTACCTTTGAGCTGCTCGGCCTCGCAGACATCTGACCGACGCCGCGCAGCAGTTTAGAATTACCGCGCAGCAAATTTTGTATATATATTTTTAAAAAAAATATTGCACACAAAAAATGGACGCTGCGCAACTTTGCGCACGACTTTTTTCACATTGCACACGGACCAACGAATCTTAGAGGGAACATTTCTCCCCATATGGCACTAACTGCCTACGCCGTTGTTCTGTGAAACTAGTAAACTCCTTGTATACCACCTGGAGCAGCATTAGTCGATTACTTCATTTGCCCGATCTAATAAGCCGTCGTCTCACCGCCAAGAGTGTAAGAAGGCGAAAGAATGGTGTGGAGTCAAGACTTTGATGTGGTAATTGGATGATGTCTTTCTTAAATGATGATTTTCGGTTTCGTTGTAAAAATTCTTAGACACGTGTGAAGTAGTTGACAACAGTTAATAAAAACAATTAAATTTTGATAAATTAGGCGATTTATTTTTTTGTTTCCGCTAAAAAAAAACATAAATTCTATGAAATTTTGACACAATTTTATTGATCTCATTAAATACGTGTTAGCATGTTACTATTTTATTGGAGTTACACGCATGTTTCTTTTTTTAACTGCCCACTAAATGCACTTAACTGATTCCGGTGTGTTAGTGTGTGTGTATAGGTGTGTGTGTGTGTGTTGAAGCTTTCCTCTTTAGATGGGGGTAATACGCGTGCATTGTAAACCCCCCAGTGGCGTCATTAGGGGGTTGCGGTGGGGACGGACCGCCCCGGGTGACACCATCAGGGGGGGTGACACCAAAATGTAAAATTCTGTATGTTCCCCTTATTTGGCACTGGGAAACTCGGAGGATTTCTATGGGTTAAGTCTTGAGGGGATGACACCATGAGCTACCACCCAGAGTGACACCATCCCTAGTGACGCCTCTGAAACCCCTCCCCCCACAAATGTATCTCCTCTGTTTAATATAGTACATGTATAAGTAAACAAAAAATATGTTGCTACAACTACATTATACCCACACAAAGACCTAAAGCAAGGCTAAGTTATTATTCTATCTTTAGCTGTTTCAATCCGTATCATTTTTGCAAACTACCTATTAACCACATGAGACTTTTAAACTTCCATTCCACATGTTTATTGACTTGAATTCATACACCCACCCACCCCCACCCACAATTTTTTTTAAAGCTAGATCAGGCACGTTTGTGTTTATACAATGGAATTTCTGATATAAATCAAATGTTAACCTGTTGTTGGTAGAGAAGTTTAAGATCAAATGGGTTCAAATTAGGAAAAAAATATTAAAATAATTTATTTTTTTTAGATACATAAAAAAAAGATTTTATTGCCATAAAGTGAACCATTAGTTTGTGCTTCAGCTCTATAATTAGAACTCAAAACAATTATACTGTTGCAAACAATACTTTCTATGTAAAAAAATAAATAAAAAGTTAATTGTGAGATATCTTAGATTGGAGGCATACATGATATAAATGGATTATGAATGTACACTTAAAAAAGCTTTTAGTAGAATAAGAAAGGCTTGAGATTAAAGTTGTTGTTTTTTTTTGGGGGGGGTTGCTGGTTTGAAATAATTACCGCCCTGATAATTATTGTCGTGAGGGAAAAAACGAGTTCTAAATTAAAATTTACCCGCATGATATCATTCAAAGTTCCTTAAAATATAGACTATTGAGTAATGCTATTTGAAAAATAAAGTTTTAGTATTAACTACCAACGGTTAATTTCACGGGAGAGGGGTGGCAAGAAAGTGTGCTCACCCCCACCCACCCCTTTCCGTGGCGCTAACCATTTCTCAGGCACCGATTGGAATGCCAACTGGAATAAAGTTGCAGCTGTTACAGTCAGAGTCACCCCACTGAACAGCACAATTAAATCTCAATCTCATGTGATTTTGATTACCGCGCACAAATCCAGAAGTTAATTAACTTCATTGGCTTGTGTAATCCCCGTCTATGCATTACGGCCAAACCTCGACTGGGAATCAGCGTGGTAGTGCACGTCCGCAGGGCAAACAAAATATCCAGCCCTGTATCAGAGCCCGGATAGCAAGGCAATGGCCAGCACCAGGGAGTTGGGGGCGCATCATCAACGGGCCGGGGGGGGGCGTCTGTGAAATGATTTATTTACAGTGGCTGTGATCCGATATCCCGCGTGACTTGTTGGAAGTTTTAGGATTTGTATGACTCTGTTGTTGGGTTCTCTCTGTAGTTAATAATTCATAGCTCAGTGTGACGCGGAGCGCGTGTGACTGGATACTGAGAACACAAATTAGAGAAAAAAATATTTTTTGCCGGAGATTATAAAGTTTTAATCATTGATTTTAAACTTTGTTGTTTTTTCCCCCCGCGAGAAAATATTTCATCAGACAATGCTGCCGAATCCTTGCGAAAATGACATGGAGTATAAAGTAGGAGAGAACTCTGCCAAGAAGGGTTCTTTTAAAAAGATGTATCGACACACACACACACATATATATATATATAAACTCATACAAACACACACACCAAATACATATATACATGCACATAACAGGGCCGTCTTAACGCATAGGCCCGTTGGGCATTTGCCCCGGGGCCCACGAGCATAGGAGCCCCATGGGACTATGTTTATTTATATATGATTTGTATTTTTTTTCTTTGGGGGGGGGGCTCACTCTTCCTTTGCCCAGGGGCCCAACATTATTTCTTTGCCCGGGGGCCCAAAATGGTGTAAAGACGGCCCTGGCACATATCATCGGTTGTTTGGGCTAACAAAATAGGCTCAATAGGTAGTGTGGTTCTACTGTTGGTGTCTCCCAGTACGGTTAACCTACTGTATCCCCCCCCCCTTTTTTGGTCTAGTTTTCCAGACCCGCACTAACAAACTCTAAACCATATCAGCCTAAACGTAACGATGATGTAGAATTGTCTGTTATTATAATCACACAAAGTTACGATGGTCGAGTGGCATGCGCACTCGCCTTGCGTACCGAAGGTCACGGGTTTGAATCCATGTGAAGGCAAGGATTTGTTCCCGGGGCCAAGGGCGTTCCTGAGACCACCCAGCTACGATTGGGTACCTAACGCTAGGCTGGGTAATGCGTGGTAACCTCATAGCCGTGGCCTGTGAACCCTGCATCACTTGCCAACAGACCGGCAGGGTCTGCGGACGCAATAATCTGCTGTGTATAGAAGGAGCGTCTGGATAGATTAGACACGACAAAGACATAAATATAATCGTTTTTAATTCTTCTTTTAAAAAGAAAGAAAAATATTCCATAGTTTATGAAACATAAAAAAGTGTAGTTCAAATTTCAGCCTCACAAAATTGTCAGAAAAAAAAACAACCCTATCAACGATTATACCCTTAAAAATTTCAAACGACAAAGTTGCGGTATCAGAAAGCCTAGGCTGTTTTGTGATATATTGCAAAAAACATAATTATACAATTCGTTTTTTAAAAGTTCGTTTTAGCCTACATAAAGATTAAGAGAAATTCAGGCGAAAATTTTACAACTTCTTATAGGCTAGTCAACTTTATATGGCTTGTTTTAGATGAACCCTTTTGTGATTTAATTTGTCCTCATATCCTCATATTTCAAGTTCGTTGTTAGATAACTAATTATAGGAAGTGATTCATTTAGGTAGAAAATGAACATACGAAATTATTGTTGCTTTTCTAATGTAAGCCATGATACAAACCTTTCTAGAAGATGGATTAAATGCTCTAGCGACACTATTTCAAATGACTCATTCAATTCATGCTCTTGTATAGGACTTGTTATTTCTGTGAACAGAACGCGCCATTTCTCATTGCGTAATGTTGTTATTTTTTAAATTTTTTTAAATGTCTAAACTACATTTTTAGTAAGTAATAAATATAGAAATAGACATAACCAAAGGATTCCTTTGCAAAATTGTTAGGATTACTAAAATTGTTTTGCTTTTACGCGGTCAAGTCCACTAATATGACTCAAATTAACGCATGTTGAGAAAAGTCTTAACAGAATTGCCGGATATTTGATCGATATCAATGAAATCTGTTCAACTGATTACCCGGCTGTTTCTGTGAATAGTTTTCCACTATCAAGTGACAAGGTCAAGCTCACGTCTTTCATGTTCGCCATGTTCCATGGGGTGTAAGTTCCTGAGTGGGTGTCATATGTATTAGCTCACAGACCGCACCATTCAAATGACAATACTGACTTTTGGGGACCATTTTCTCGGAACATCTGTTGAGCTCATTTTCCGCTTGGATGTTAGGCTATTTTGCCATAATATTTTTTTGTTTCTATAAGTGATCTGAAATTATTTCTTACTCCAAAATTCTTTAAAGTAAAGTTATAGTTGAAGATAGCAACGCAAATAAAACTAAAAATAACGTATTTATTTTACCTCTAAATTTCAGAAGCGGGTGGTTAAACAACTTGCTGGTTAATACAGCAGCAATTTATTTTAACTTCTCGTTTATTATATAACTACTTCATGTCATCCCAGTATTTTGTCCGTGGTGAACACGCCATTTTAAAACTCTTTAGATCGGAAATATGCCATAATTGATTGATCATCGATCTCAGATCAATGAGGGAAGGCAGTCCACGGCGATTCCTTGTCAACGAGCTTTTCCCCGGGACTGATTGAAATAAATCTGTTCGTTTAATCTTTCAAATGATGCGATGCTTAAGTCATTGAGCCAAAGGTCAGAGGTCACTGATTAGGGTATTGAAAAGAAGAAGAGGAAAAAAAAAGAAAAGAAAAACTTCGTGAGACTGAGCAGCTGTCTATGTTGGAGGGTCGTTGTACAAATTCATTTTTCCAAATAAAACTTTTTACACAGCATTTTTAAAAATATTTTGTAGAAAATTTGCAGCGTGCAAATTGCACGAATTGTGTTTGGTGATATTTTGCAGGCAGTTTAAAAATGGCATAATGCCGTAAGGTTAGTTTTTGTCTTTTGAATGAATATATTAAAATAATATAATGGCAATATCTTATACATACTACTTTCCCCCCTATTATTCGTTTTCGTAAGAAAAATACAAGAGACCATAACCAATGATATGTTGAACTGGGATCATGTGATGCATGTGTAAATAAATGATTTCAAAGCAACTACATTTCAGTATGTATAATTGTTTGGTAGAACATAGAATTATGAACGTAGAATTATTTAGATAAAAAAAATAGCATTTTTTTCACACTTATTATCATTCTTCTGCATTGGAAGTTTCCCCTATTAAAACATATTCAATTTAATCCTTTTACAAAAAAAAAGGCCCATAAATATAATTTGAAAGGGAAAACAGCGTTATTTGAATCTATTTAATAGAATGTATCAGTGCGTGTCTAAACTTCTCAGTTTGTAGATTTTCAAGAGTTGTTTGGTCTCAGACGCTTTCAAGCATAACCACCAAGTAAAACATAGTACAACGGTTTCAGAATGAATCCTAACACAAATAATGGAGCGTTGGAAATGCAACCAGACCAATTAAAACTGACGATAGGAAACAGTTTGATACAGGCCATCATTGCAGGCAAACTGAAAAAGGTGAGTGTGTAATTGCCTTTGTGTATAAAGCAGAGATAAACTCATTCAAAATCATAAGGAGCATAGAAATAATTTAATTTTTCATTTTCACTGCCGCCTAACGCTGAGGGACATCACTCTGCTTTATTTAAAATTTTGTGTAGTAAGCAGTGCTGATTGGCTCAAATAGTTATTTTTTGGTGCAGTAATTTGGTGCACAGCTTTCTAAAATTACTTTAAAAATCGTGTGTTGATTAGCACTGTGAACAAATGTTATATACATACTTTGTGTACATTTCAGGAATATTTTGTATTTATTATACAAGGATAAGTTACTTGGGCTTTTGAAAACCCTATTATAAAATACTTTGTGTACATTTAAGAAAGTTTAATATTACATAATTATCATACAAGGAAAAGTTAGTTGGGCTTTTGAAAAAGGTGGGAGCCGTAGGCGCCATTAAAAAAAGGGGGCGCCGCAGGCGCCACGGCGCCGCAGCACAAACTAGTATATATATTATATATTTACGCTCATTTTTCACTGCCGCCTAACGCTGAGGGACATCACTCTGCTTTTTTTTAAATTTTTCGTTGTAAGCAGTGCTGATTGACTCAAATAGTTATTTTTTGGTGCAGTAATTTGGTGCGCTGCTTTCTAAAATTAGTTTAAAAATCGTGTGGTGATTAGCACTGTAAAAATTATTATATAAATGCTTTGTTTAATTTTCAGGAATATTTCGTGTTTATCATACAAGGATAAGTTACTTGGGCTTTTGACATAAAAAATATATTTAAAAAAAATAAAAAAAAATATATAATACTTTTTGTACATTTAAGAAAGTTTAATATTACGTATTTATCATACAAGGACAAGTTGGTTGGGCTTTTGAAAAAGGTGGGCGCCGTAGGCGCCCTTAAAAAAAGGGGGCGCCGCAGCACAAACTAGTATATATATATATATATATATATATATATATACATGATATATATATATTTATTTATATTTATATATAACCACCAACTCCTTTTCCACTTTTACTACTACCAATATATATAAATATAGCACTCCTGGAATCGGCCATCCGATCATATCAGCAAGTAGTAGTTGATAAAAGTAAAAGGAAATTGTAGAAAGTCGGGATATACTTCACCTAATGAAAAGTTATAGCATGGGGCCTGATTATTTGATCACTTTATCTTTAAATACTTAACAAGGGGAAAATGTGGTGAAAAAAACAACATTTTTATTTCATTTTGTTATTAATACTTGTTTCTGGGCTCATATCGTCTTGGAATGGTGTATTAGCTTTAGGTAAAACTGCATTCTGTTTCCCTCATAGGTTCGACACTTACTTGAACGCGGAGCAAACTTGACCTCCAAGAATGACTTTGGTTTCTGTGTGTTGGTGGGCGCACTGCATGTAGCAGACGATGTCAAGAGGGGGCGGCTGTTTCGCATGCTACTGGACCTTGGGGCGCCGTGCCGAATCAAAGATGAACGCCATCAGAGGAGTGTTTTACAATGGGCTTGTTTGCTGGAGCGACCGGAGCAGGTACTGGGTTGTACCATGATTGGCTAATAGATTAGTTGGGACACGGTTCAGGTTTGCGACTGAGTCTCCATTAAATATCGATATTTTATTGAGAGGCGTGAAAATTGTGTGCAGTTTTATCACCACCAATTTTAAAAGATCATTGCACATTACCTTAGTTGGGTATTACTTTTTTTAAAATACTCAACTAGAAATCATCGAACTAATCAGTCAAGGAAATACGTAATTTGTTTCTTTAAAAATACTTCATAGAAATAATGGATGCATAAATTACGTTTGAAATTTCTAGAAAAATTCCAACCCCAAAATGACACTTTACATTTAATATAAAACCACATCGATCTAATTCCTTGGAAATTTAATGCACATCGCTTTTAAATTTCATAAAAATAATTTTTTTATATATTTTTTTTGTTATTGTAGAAAGTAGAAATACAATATATGAGTGGTAAATAGAAATTAAAAATTTCTTACCTGTATTATCGTATAATATACAGAAAAATCTACGAATGAATGAAGTGGATTATTATTGATGAAACAAATAGCTTTATTTTTCTTTGAAAGGTCCGAGTTTTCCTGAAGGAAAATGGCGGGGACATCGACCCACGTGACCGTGATGCGGAAGGCTACACCGCCCTGCACTACGCCGTCTTCTCCGGCAGTCTCCCCATCGTTGAAGCTCTGACAGACCACCACAACAGATTAGGGGTCACCGTAGACCTGGAGGACCACATGGGCCTGACACCTTACCTCCACGCGAGACGTTTGGGCCATAGGGACGTGGCGAATCTGCTTTATAAAAAGGGACAGGCGTCGGTTGGCCACGGCGACTTCTTGTTTCGCACGCCCAGGGAGTGGTCACAGATCGGCAAGTTCGAGCGCAGAATGGCCACCGACCTCCAGGTGGCGGAACGGGTCAACGCCGCAAAAATTTGGGGAAAGCCAATCGCTGGAAATTCAGGGGAGGTGTTTCCCCACGTGACCCTGAACTCCAAACCTCGAAGGTCATCTCTAAATCGAACATGTGTGTCACTTCCGTCTCTAGGGGAAGCATTCAGTAAAGACGTCATTGATACTTCTTTAAATGACGAAAGAAAAGGACCAAATAACTCCACCACTGCGCTATGGAAATACCCGTTTATTGCTAACTCTAAATTGGTGCGCCGGAGCTTTAACAATCCTTCGAGTTTCTCGGACTCAAACATTGCAGGTTTCAGTTCGTCCTCTAATAACAACAATGAATCTGTAAGTTATTCCGGCTCATACAAAGCGTCTCTTAAGCAACCTTCAAACATGGCTATTTCCAACAAGAGTTCTCATATTCCTCACGCCCTTGGCGTCAATGAAGGGTCTTACCCGGAACATAAGCCTTACCCACAACCCCACACGATACACACACTGCCACATGTGGTTAGATCAAGCCTCAACAACCCGGCCCTGTCACTCCTCGGCCAGACAACGTCCGTCGGAGGCCGGGTCGCTAACCATTTCCACCCGAGCCAACCGGACAAGTCCAAGGAGGACGAATACAGGACCAAGCTGGGGGATCTCACCGCAATTATGGACATTTTGTCTCAACAGCAGACAAAGTCTTTCAGGAAGTCTGTGTTTGTAAAACACGCGGAAACCCAGCGGGCGGCCCGGGGAAAAAAGAAAGTGTCCACCTTTGCAATATTATTTAGCAGTGAGAGGGGTGGAAGGCGAAGGAAGTCCTTAGCCATGCGCTCTTCGGCTCATAGCAGGAAGGGTAGAAAATACGAAGAGAAGGACTCGGCGAGGAGAGAAGAGATGAACTCATCTTCGACACACGGGAAACGAGAGCGGTCATCTCTCAAGTCAGACAAGAGTGCAAGATATAGAAACATACCCGAGACCGAGGAGAGTTTCACGATCATGGCTAAAGACGAACATTTAAAGGAAATAAACGAAGAAGAAACAAAAACAGTCCCGAAGATTAAGATAAATCAATAGATAGCTCAGCTCTAATATTTTCTCATTTGGATTTATCGATTAAGTTTAATAAACGTTTCCATAATCAACGATTTTTTTAACATTACAATTATCCTATCCTATGGGAAGTAACCCGTTTTGGAATTCAGGGGAACTGAGGTAGTGAAAAAACAAACCCGTAAAAACAAAGTTTTTGACTATAAATCCCTTATATATGAGACATAACTAACAGTATTGATTATTTTCAAACATTTACAGACTGAATCTGTCTTAACTCAAGTTTGCTTCATAACCCTGAAGGTGTGGGTGGGAGGGGGGGAGGGGTGGGTGGGAGGGGTAGAGGGGAAAAAACATTGACAGACTGACACCGAGTGATGTCCCTTGTCTTTAATAAATGGGGGGTGGGACGTGAGGGGGTTGTCGGCTCGACGGTCGGCGTCAACTCAAACTCACGTGGAACTGGAAGGAAAAAAACAACAAAAAAAAACGTGAATTTAAATTACATACCTCATATAAGGATTAAACTAAAAATGCATTAATTTAATTACGGTACGTTCGATCGATCTGAAATTTTGATACGATGCATTGTTAGGTTAGACGGGTCCGTGTGCCAAATTTCAGTTCGATCGGATCATGGGAAGTGGGTCATTTTTGACTTCTGTTTTTCCGCCCAGCCCGCCGAGCCCATGACAGAGAGAGAGAGACGGCCGCGAAGTTAATATAAGGGATTTAAATAAAACAAACCCGTAAAAACAAAGTTTTTGGACTATAAATCCCTTATATATGAGACATAACTAACAGTATTGATTATTTTCAAACATTTACAGACTGACAGCGAGTGATGTCCCTTGTCTTTAATAAATGGGGGTGGGATGTGAGGGGGTGTCGGCACGACGGTCGGCGTCAACACGACGGTCGGCGTCAACTCAAACTCACGTGAATCTGGAAGGAAAAAAACAATAACAAACAGTGAATTTTGAATTACATACCTCATATAAGGATAAACTAAAAATTCATTAATTTAATTACGGTACGTTCGATCGATCTGAAATTTTGATACGATGCATTGTTAGGTTAGACGGGTCCGTGTGCCAAATTTCAGTTCGATCGGATCATGGGAAGTGGGTCATTTTTGACTTCTGTTTTTCCGCCCAGCCCGCCGAGCCCAAGACAGAGAGAGAGAGACGGCCGCGAAGTTAATATAAGGGATTTAAATAAAACAAACCCGTAAAAACAAAGTTTTTGACTATAAATCCCTTATATATGAGACATAACTAAAACTAACAGTATTGATTATTTTCAAACATTTACAGACTGAAACCGAGTGATGTCCCTTGTCTTTAATAAATGGGGGTGGGATGTGAGGGGGTGTCGGCACGACGGTCGGCGTCAACACGATGGTCGGCGTCAACTCAAACTCACGTGAATCTGGAATTTAAAAAAAAACAAACAGTGAATTTTGAATTACATACCTCATATAAGGATAAACTAAAAATGCATTAATTTAATTACGGTACGTTCGATCGATCTGAAATTTTGATACGATGCATTATTAGGTCAGACGGATCCGTGTGCCAAATTTCAGTTCGATCGGATCATGGGAAGTGGGTCATTTTTGACTTCTGTTTTTCCGCCCAGCCCGCCGAGCCCAAGACAGAGAGAGACGGCCGCGAAGTTAATATAAGGGATTTAAAAACATACCCGTAAAAACAAAGTTTTTGACTATAAATCCCTTATATATGAGACATAACTAACAGTATTGATTATTTTCAAACATTTACAGACTGAATCTGTCTTAACTCAAGTTTGCTTCATAACCCTAGTGGGTGGGAGGGGGAGAGGGGAAAAGTCTGGTCACCGATTCGCTTGACCGAGCTCAGAGTGACACGTAAAATGTAAACAAAAGCGCACCGTCGCTTCCTTGGGTCGCCTCAATGCGTCAGCTGAAACTATCACGTGGCAAAAAAACAATAACAAACCGTGAATTTAAATTACATACCTCATATAAGGATAAACTAAAAATGCATTAATTTAATTACGGTACGTTCGATCGATCTGAAATTTTGATACGATGCATTGTTGGGTTAGACGGGTCCGTGTGCCAAATTTCAGTTCGATCGGATCATGGGAAGTGGGTCATTTTTGACTTCTGTTTTTCCGCCCGCCCAAGACAGAGAGAGAGACGCCGGTGAAGTTAATATAAGGGATTTAAAAAACAAATCCGTAAAAACAAAGTTTTTGACTATAAATCCCTTATATATGAGACATAACTAACAGTATTGATTATTTTCAAACATTTACAGACTGAATCTGTCTTAACTCAAGTTTGCTTCATAACCCTAGGGGGGAGGGGTGGGTGGGGGGGAGGGGTGGGTGGGGGAGAGGGGAAAAGTCTGGTCACCGATTCGCTTGACCGAGCTCAGAGTGACACGTAAAATGTAAACAAAAGCGCCCGTCGCTTCGTTGGGTCGCCTCAATGCGTCAGCTCAAAACTTTCACGTGGCAAAAAAACAATAACAAATCGTGAATTTAAATTACATACCTCATATAAGGATAAACTAAAAATGCATTAATTTAATTACGGTACGTTCGATCGATCTGAAATTTTGATACGATGCATTGTTAGGTCAGACGGGTCCGTGTGCCAAATTTCAGTTCGATCGGATCATGGGAAGTGGGTCATTTTTGACTTCTGTTTTTCCGCCCGCCGAGCCCAAGACAGAGAGAGAGAGACGGCCGCGAAGTTAATATAAGGGATTTAAAAAACAAACCCGTAATAAAACAAACCCGTAAAAACAAAGTTTTTGACTATAAATCCCTTATATATGAGACATAACTAACAGTAGTGATTATTTTTAAACATTTACAGACTGACACTGAGTGATGTCCCTTGTCTTTAATAAATGGGGGTGGGATGTGAGGGGGTGTCGGCACGACGGTCGGCGTCAACTCAAACTCACGTGGAACTGGAATTTAAAAAAAACAAAAAAACAGTGAATTTTGAATTACATACCTCATATAAGGATAAACTAAAAATGCATTAATTTAATTATGGTACGTTCGATCGATCTGAAATTTTGATACGATGCATTGTTAGGTTCGACGGGTCCGTGTGCCAAATTTCAGTTTGATCGGATCATGGGAAGTGGGTCATTTTTGACTTCTGTTTTTCCGCCCGCCGAGCCCAAGACAGACAGAGAGAGAGAGAGAGAGAGAGAGAGAGAGAGAGAGAGAGAGAGAGAGAGAGAGAGGAGAGAGAGAGAGAGAGAGAGACGCCGGTGAAGTTAATATAAGGGATTTAAAAATAAGGTGACACGGTGAATTTCATCACTTCCCATGCCGACCTTTGAAATTGAAGGGGCTCAAGTCAGGATTTACTTCAAATAAACTCGTTTTGTTTCATACCTGTTCAATCATTTATGTGACGCGACGGTGTAAATATAAAATTTTTGAAGCCGCTCCGCTTGGTTGAGTTAAAATCCCTGCTGTATTGGGGGTGGGGGAAAGGCCCACGCTAAGAAACAAAATAAAAACAATATTTCAACACAAGTTATCACACGGATTCCCATCGTGAGAGCGACCATAAAAATTGCACATAGAAGGATTAGGGGTCTCGGCGTAAAGTACAAGCACCTATTACATTATTTATAACCAATTCTGCAACAATCCTGAAATTATGACTAATTATATCACGTCATAATCGTTCGGTACTTTTGTCATGATGTTGCACATTGCAATAAGTTTTCACATCTGAACTCGCTGCATGTTGGTGTAGGCGAAAGCCCTCTAAGAAGAGGTAATAAAAGGGCTGAATAGCAATCAGTACAGTAAGTCATAAGTGAGACAGCTACCAGTAAAGTCATAATTCAGTCGGCTACCAGTACAGCAAGTCATAATTCAGTTAGCTACCAATATAGTGAGTCATAAGTCAGTCAGCTACCAGTACATTAAGTCATAATTCAGTCAGCTACAAATTAAGTAAGTCATAAGTCAGTCAGTTCCATGAGCTTGAGACGCATTATGTTCATCTTAAGTTATACTAAGCAATGGCTTCCCAACATTTTTCGTTAACATTTTTTGCGGGGGTGGGGGGTGGGTGGGTGGGGGGTGAAACACTTATATGTAGGATAATAAATATTTAACTATTGCCCCTCTTCCAGAGGCGGTGTTAGGTACGCGCGAGGCCTGGTGCAACAATGACCCCGCGGGGCCCCCTAGATTAGATCAATTCTTGCGCAACCTCAGTAGGGCAATATCTGCCGGCTCTTTCGTTACTAAAATATAGTCTCAAGTCTGAAAAGCGGGGTCCCCCTAAGCGCAGGGCCTGGGACGATTGCCCCAGCTGCCACCCCCAAAGGCCGCTTCTGCCCTCTTTTGTTATTTTTGTAATTTAATATTATCCTCAAAAGTGATTTCTATCTTTAAAACATGTAACAAAATTTTATATAAATTGATGGAGGAAGAATTGATGACATATATGCATACAATTTCAGCCATAATCACAAAAATATTTTTTTTTGGTTATCTTTGTCTAATCTGGCAAAAATCACATTAAAAATTAAATAAAATCTTATGGTAATTACAATAAAATTGAGAATAACTCATGCCAAGCATTATATTTATGCATATTTTTTTTATTACTGGCTCTGCTTCCACACACAATGACTCATACATGTGAAGAGTAATTTATTTGATAAGTTAATGAATGTAACCTATCACCCTGACCCTGTACATCAATCAATGGACAGGTCACCACATGCGAATTAATTGAAGAGTGCTGATTCTCTTATTAGAGTACATCAATTAAGATAGTTTTATAAAATAATCAAACAGTACAATTCTGAAGACTAAAACATCCCTTCATTTATTTGTACAGATTTCATTCCTACGAAATCATCAGAAACAATCCGGACTCTTGTTTTTTCCTTTTCCATCCCAAGTACCCAGATTTAAAAAATTAAACTTTGTGAATAAAGAATTTTTATCTATAAAAAAACACAATGATATTATTTTCTAAATGCAATACTAGACATAAGTATAGTTGAGCACTCTATGTAATGAAAAGCTTGAAATAGAATGCAGACACAATTTTAAAGTTTTCTTTTAATTAATATTTGAAAATATTTTCTATTCAACTTTCTACTTACATTGGGTTTACAATTATTTACTTTTTTTTTAGCCTGTTCAAACCTTTGTTAGAAAGTCATTTAAAAATTGTTTTCTTTTTTTTGTAACATTAAAATTTTAAAACTGGATATTGTCAGCATACAAGACTAAATGCCAAATATGTAAAAACCTCTGTAAAATATATGGTAAACCATAACAAGAGGGTTTGAGTGATGTTCCTCATCACATACCTTCTTCCCGACCCTAGATCCAGCTAGAGCAGCCTTGTCTTGCACACTATACCAAAACAAAATAGTCTTAGAGCTGGCATTTGATCTGCCTGCAGTCTTTCCACTGAGCACACCATTAAATCAACCAAAGGGAAATGTTACATGTTTTAACCCCTTTACCGTTCTTTTATTTTTTGGAATTGCAAACCATTTCTGTCACTTTAATTTAAAAAAAAATTAATTAAAAAAGTTTTTTTTTATTTAATGTTCTTCATCTATTTCTTGAGAATTTTCAAGTTCTAAATCATCTGGATATCGCCATGGCTAAATAAATAGTAAAATCACAAAATGATAGTGTACCATCTTCTATGGAATAAGATAACTTATACATTGACAACTAAATTATTCATGATTGGTAACATTTTGCCAAACAAATTAGGAAAAGAAAATGTCTTATCATGTTATTCGATTGTAGATAAAACAAAATACACAAACATTGATCACAACAAATAAATGTACAGTGTACCATATTTGCAATGAATCAGAAAATGGAAAAAATATAAACAAAAAAGTTTGGTTTTGGGTTTCTGGTGTTCTTTCAGCCCTCTTGGTATACTGCACCCCCTGCCCATCAATATCAGCCCTCTTGGTATACTGCCCCCCCTGCCCATCAGTATCAGCCCTCTTGGTATACTGCGCCCCCCCTGCCCATCAATATCAGCCCTCTTGGTATACTGCGCCCCCTGCCCATCAATATCAGCCCTCTTGGTATACTGCGCCCCCTGCCCATCAATATCAGCCCTCTTGGTATACTGCCCCCCCTGCCCATCAGTATCAGCCCTCTTGGTATACTGCGCCCCCTGCCCATCAATATCAGCCCTCTTGGTATACTGCTCCCCCTGCCCATCAATATCAGCCCTCTTGGTATACTGCTCCCCCTGCCCATCAATATCAGCCCTCTTGGTATACTGCGCCCCCTGCCCATCAATATCAGCCCTCTTGGTATACTTCCCCCCCTGCCCATCAATATCAGCCCTCTTGGTATACTGCCCCCCCCCGCCCATCAATATCAACCCTCTTGGTATACTGCCCCCCCCTGCCCATCAATATCAGCCCTCTTGGTATACTGCTCCCCCTGCCCATCAATATCAGCCCTCTTGGTATACTGCTCCCCCTGCCCATCAATATCAGCCCTCTTGGTATACTGCGCCCCCCTGCCCATCAATATCAGCCCTCTTGGTATACTGCGCCCCCTGCCCATCAATATCAGCCCTCTTGGTATACTGCGCCCCCTGCCCATCAATATCAGCCCTCTTGGTATACTGCTCCCCCTGCCCATCAATATCAGCCCTCTTGGTATACTGCGCCCCCTGCCCATCAATATCAGCCCTCTTGGTATACTGCCCCCCTGCCCATCAATATCAGCCCTCTTGGTATACTGCGCCCCCTGCCCATCAATATCAGCCCTCTTGGTATACTGCCCCCCTGCCCATCAATATCAGCCCTCTTGGTATACTGCGCCCCCTGCCCATCAATATCAGCCCTCTTGGTATACTGCCCCCCTGCCCATCAATATCAGCCCTCTTGGTATACTGCCCCCCTGCCCATCAATATCAGCCCTCTTGGTATACTGCGCCCCCCTGCCCATCAATATCAGCCCTCTTGGTATACTGCGCCCCCCTGCCCATCAATATCAGCCCTCTTGGTATACTGCCCCCCTGCCCATCAATATCAGCCCTCTTGGTATACTGCCCCCTGCCCATCAATATCAGCCCTCTTGGTATACTGCCCCCCTGCCCATCAATATCAGCCCTCTTGGTATACTGCCCCCCTGCCCATCAATATCAGCCCTCTTGGTATACTGCGCCCCCTGCCCATCAATATCAGCCCTCTTGGTATACTGCCCCCCTGCCCATCAATATCAGCCCTCTTGGTATACTGCGCCCCCCCTGCCCATCAATATCAGCCCTCTTGGTATACTGCGCCCCCTGCCCATCAATATCAGCCCTCTTGGTATACTGCGCCCCCTGCCCATCAATATCAGCCCTCTTGGTATACTGCTCCCCCTGCCCATCAATATCAGCCCTCTTGGTATACTGCGCCCCCTGCCCATCAATATCAGCCCTCTTGCTATACTGCCCCCCTGCCCATCAATATCAGCCCTCTTGGTATACTGCGCCCCCTGCCCATCAATATCAGCCCTCTTGGTATACTGCTCCCCCTGCCCATCAATATCAGCCCTCTTGGTATACTGCGCCCCCTGCCCATCAATATCAGCCCTCTTGGTATACTGCTCCCCCTGCCAATCAATATCAGCCATCTTGGTATACTGTCCCCCCTGCCCATCAATATCAGCCCATCTTGGTATACTGCGCCCCCCCTGCCCATCAATATCAGCCCATCTTGGTATACTGCGCCCCCCCCGCCATCAATATCAGCCCTCTTGGTATACTGCCCCCCTGCCCATCAATATCAGCCCTCTTGGTATACTGCTCCCCCTGCCCATCAATATCAGCCCTCTTGTTATACTGCGCCCCCTGCCCATCAATATCAGCCCTCTTGGTATACTGCTCCCCCTGCCCATCAATATCAGCCCATCTTGGTATACTGCGCCCCCTGCCCATCAATATCAGCCCTCTTGGTATACTGCTCCCCCTGCCCATCAATATCAGCCCTCTTGGTATACTGCGCCCCCTGCCCATCAATATCAGCCCTCTTGGTATACTGCTCCCCCCTGCCCATCAATATCAGCCATCTTGGTATACTGCGCCCCCTGCCCATCAATATCAGCCATCTTGGTATACTGCGCCCCCTGCCCATCAATATTGCCAAAAGATTACAGTTACATAATGCCTAGATGTGGTTAAATGCACTAGAAAGATGTTATTTATTTTGATGTTATTTAGTTTGGACGAGTTTACTCGCCACCGCGCTATGGTAGTCTTTTATTTATTTAGAGGAGTCATCTCGGGGTAATCTTTGTCGGACAAATTTAGCGGCCCGAGTTAATTCGGGATGAACGGTAAAGGGGTTAATGGGCAAAATTGTGTTTAAACAGTCTGGATCGACCCCCATGGACTGGCATGTGGAAAGAAAGTATTTCAAGATCAAAACAAGTTTCTATTACTAGTAAAGTAATCTTCATGTCATGACTTCATGTCATGACTTTCAAAAATGTTACTTAAACTTACCATAGAAAATTTACATTTAAAAATTTAAACCATTGAGAATGAAATGATTTTGTAACTAACAGTATAATATCATTTAATTTTAAAAAATTTACCTCTCAATTTATTTTTAAAAAATTTGTGTATGTAAAAAAAGTTGAAACGATTTTAAAAACTACTCTACTTAGTTGTCATCTTCATGTGATTAGGTTGCATTTGCAGGTTGAAGGATTTAACATTTACTCAATTCCCTAATTTGAACTTAGAGGGCATAGGCCAATCACAAATTCTTGAAGTTTATTACTTATTTTCTGATGCTATCTAAAATGCTTAAAACTTCATTAACGTTAAAGAGATAACCTGTAGCTCAGTTGGTTTGAGATATACCCTCTGCCACAAACTGTTTGTGGGTTATAATGGTTTTTACTTGAAAGATCAATTACATTGTTTCCATTTAAAATCCATCAACGGTTGTTGAAAGCATACATGACTTAAAACGCTAATTGAAAGCACTTGACATATAAGTTTTTTCCTAAGACCCCTCATAAATGTTGCTGCTGGTGTTAACTGGGAACTTTGTTGCACAATAAATTAATTGTTTGTGTTAAATTAGCGGCAATGAGATCTGCCTTCTCTTCCTGGCTATACTTCATGGCACTTTCCTTCCCATTGGATGTTGCCAAAACTTGGTCGTGATCAGTTTTTTCAACAAGACCACGACTTTCTCTGATAGCTGCGAGTCTCAATTTTTCTCTTTCAAGGTTTGTTCTTTTCTTTATATTGTGCCCTGAATGTAGAAAAATGAACATCATTTGAATACTTTTTGATAGCTGCAAAAAAAAAGTATTATTTTTGTTGGTTTTAGAAAACGTTTCAATTCATTGAAAACAATTATAAAGAATAAAGCATTCCAAAAAAAGCAGTTAAAACAACCCAAAAATAGTATTTTTAAAACTTACCTGTGATATAATATTTAAAGGGTCAGCAAGCCTGGGAACAAAAATTTTAAAATTAACACAATGCTGTACCTACCTGAACAATTTAGAATTTCCAAATTTGCTTTAGCTTTGCAGCATCCTTTGCATAGACCATATTCACATTTTAAGCCCTGGAAAAAAAAATTGGAATTTATATACTTTTTTATTCAAAATCTTCTTATGGTTGGGAAAAATATTTTTTACCAGAGCACTCAATAATGACAATTTCTTGTCTCCAGCTGTTCTACTTTCAAATCACCAGCATGCACATTTGATGTCAGCACCAAAATTTGTTTTCTAAAGGACTACAGCTAAAATGTACTCTAAAAATGTTCATCTGCGTTGAGTTTAGCCAGATAGTATAGTGATAGTTGTCTCAAGGCTTTTTATATTAGCAACGTCCCAAGCAACTAGTACAAGACGATCTACACATCTCAGTTAATAAGTATATGAAGGTTTAACTTATTAACTTTATCTGGAGAGTAAATAGGTGATCTTGTCACTAATTTTAGAGTTACATGAACTTTTCATTATTATATTACCTCAACTTATTCCATTGTCCCCAGTACTACTACTTCCTCTTATCTTCCATTTTCATTTAATGACATTTAATAAGTAAAACTTTAATTTTTTTAGAAATTGCACACACAAAAAGTTAATACATCCATCATTGTCAAATTACACAAATTTCTAGGTTAGACAATGAAAGGCTTTTTACATACCTTAGGATTGAGGCAGATGTTGCAAGTTTCAAATTTTAACTTTTGATCAGGATCAAAGTTTTTTCTGGGGCATTTCAGCCTCTTCTTAAGTTTGTTATTCGAAAGTCCTGATTCCCCAGCACTAACTTTCTGCATGTCTTCAGCTCGTTTTAGATTGAGCCTTTGTCGCAGCTCTTTGTGCTCTGCATCACTTTCTTCCTCAGGACTGCAGAAGAAAAATAATTCTCAAATTGGCAATGAGGTAATAAAGGTCTGCTAAAATTTAATTAGGGCTGTTTATGCAATCAGTTTATGCAATTAAAAATTTCCTCTGGATCATCTTACAATTTTTAACGTTTAACAAAAAATAAATTACATTAGCATTTTAGCTCAATTTATGCTTTTAACTGAAGTTCTTGACTTATTCCTGGCACTTGAACATTATATTTTTAAAATTTATTTAGCCTGGGATTTGAAAACGATGAGTTCGTTTTTGGTTTGTACTTGTACATGAGGCTATAGATATATGCTAGTATTTGAACATGAGGCTATATAATATATATGCTAGTATTTGAACATGAGGCTATAGATATATGCTAGTATTTGAACATGCGGCTATATAATATATATGCTAGTATTTGAACATGAGGCTATATAATATATATTCTAGTATTTGAACATGAGGCTTTATAATATATATTCTAGTATTTGAACATGAGGCTATATAATATATATTCTATTATTTGAACATGAGGCTATATAATATATATTCTAGTATTTGAACATGAGGCTATATAATATATATTCTAGTATTTGAACATGAAGCTATAATTTTTCCTTGGTATTTTAACTTGAGGTGCTTATTTTTTTCCATCTCAATCTTTGATTAATTTTTTTTTAACAGTGGAATCAGTTATTCAGTGTGTGATAGCATATAGTTTGTAAATTTTTCCATCTGGGAATTTGATTTTTATGCAGGAAACAAATTGATTTCAGGAAAGATAAGTTTTTAAAAAATGTTTGAAAGGTTTATTATTTTTTTTGCAATCAGCTCTTCTAATTTCTACTTATAATTTTATTGATTCACCACTCAGTCCATTTGTTCAGGTCAAATCTTATAATTGAAGAATTTTCAACCACTTCCCATTCGTTGGCCTATTGGTTTGAAACTTTGCACACCGTCATGTTTTCAGAGACTCAGATATGAATTTTCAAAAAATGTACATTGACTGGATTCAAGCTACTTACCCATCCACAATGTTCCTTCATAAAAATTTCCTTAAAATTTTAAAAATCATCTACTCTACCCCAGTTCCCAAGTTAGAGTAACATTATTGGTTATTTCAACTCACCAACCTGTATGTGGGTCAGTCAGATATTTTGAGTTACATTAAATTTTTTTAAAAATATTTATGAAACCTCTGGCTATTAGTATAATAATAAATAATGGCTTTCTAATATGCAAAATGGCAGTTCAAATCCAAGCTAAATCACTTTTTTTTTAATGCAGCAACTTCTTTTACCATTTAAAAAGCAAAAAATGAAATCGTACAAATTCATGATTTTCAAAATCTTTTCATTTAAATGTCAAATATCAGTAAGGAATAATTTAGTTTTAATTTTTTCAGTGCATTAAAAAAAATATTTTATATTCTAATAAATTTTATTCCCATCAATCATTAAATTAATTGCATGTCATTTTTTTTATGCAGCACCAGGTGAAAAATTGTTTTTCTAAATGTTTATCTTTTAAAAAAATAACACAGTACCATCAATTTCCTTATACAGTCGAACCCACTTATCTCGAGCTCGGTTATATCGACCACCCTATTATGTCGACGTTTTTTATTGGAACCGCCAAATTCTCTCTTTGTCTTAGCATTTTCTCATCGGTAATGTCGATTCTTTTATGTCGCCGAAACCTAGTATCTCGAGCACAAAAGAGGGCCAAATTTGCAACTTAACTCGATTTTCGTCGGTTGAAAATAAAGGTTTGTATCGAGAATCGACGGTGGTTTTTATATAATTAAATTAAAAAAATTAATAAATTATATTCTTTTAAAAGTTTGTTGTTGTTGCTTTGTTACCAGTAAGATAAGTGACTGTGACACTAACACGCGCGTGACGATGAAACTGATTAACACAGTACTGTGTCAGTACACACAGCCCACAGTCACAGCGTGCTGTGATCAACGGTCAAGGCCACAATAGTTTTATTTATATTACAAGTTTGATTGACTGAGGAAATTCGAGAACGTTCTGATAGTTAATTAACAGATATCCTGCACGTCAAAAGCATTAAACTTAAAATAACCATATTGATTTGTTTATTTGTATTTTAAATTCGCTGATACGATGGCAAACGCGACTGCGACACGGCGAAGCGTAAACTTTGACCTTTTAGCGCATGCGCAGACAATTATAAACTGGTAACTTATTTTTCATTAAATAAATGGAATCGAAACATGACAGAGACGTAATCAAAGTCCTTTACTTCGGCATAAATATATATACATCAAAAGCATTAAACTTAAAATAACCATATTGATTTGTTTATTTGTATTTTAAATTCGCTGATGCGCCTGTGACACGGCGAAGCGTAAACTTTAACCTTTTAGCGCATGCGCAGACAATTATAAACTGGTAACTTATTTTTCATTAAATAAATGGAATCGAAACATGACAGAGACGTAATCAAAGTCCTTTACTTCGGCATAAATATATATACATGAGTGTATATATATATATATATAAATTCCCGATTAGTCATAACTTTTCCCGACTTTCAAGGCCGAGAATTTATTTTTAAGAATTCCCGACTTTTTCCCGTTTTCCTGAGTGGGAACCATGGTTATATTTAAATTTTAAACGGTCCTTAAAAACGAACGGTCATTACAACCTTAGACTTACGCTTAGGAAAGAGTGAAGAAATATTAGGGTTCCGATACGATTCCGATAAATCATCCCATCACTAATTAACGCTAACTAATTAATCATGTACATAAAGAAATTTCAAGCACATGTTAATATTTTGCCGCCATATTGGTTTTCGTTTTATCTCGATCATCGGTTATGTCGACGCCATTTTTCATACCCCAACGCCGTCGACATAAGCGGTTTCGACTGTATATATATTTGACTAGGTAGAATCTAAGACACTCTCTCCCTTTCTCCTCCCTATTTAAGTGCTTGTGATTTTGAACTGTTTTTTACACAGCAACCAAGGTAGTTTGATATCATAGAAACAAAGTTGATGGTGATATAAAAGAAGATGTAACAAATGGGACTCATGGGACTCCAATGTTATAATTAACTGCTAATAACATTTTTATTGTTAAATGCATAATTATTTTTACCTGGGTCTTACATAAGGTTGACAAATCCAGTAAGGCAAGGGCAGCTTTAATTTGGTTGTACATGATTCAGGCTCAATTTCAAACCTGTCAATGTCTTTCTGATGAGGGATAATGAAATTCACTTTTTACTATAAGATTTTATTTGTTTTAGAGAAATTAACATTTAAAAAAAATTGAACCCTTATTTTTTACATGTATTATTTACTTTTTAAAACAAATAATTGATAAATATTGTAAGTAAAAATTCATAAATGTTCCAGGAATAATTTTTTAATCTTTGAATTTAACAGAAAGATAGACCCAAAAATAACCCAACCTTTTAATTAAGTCTTAACTGAAAGTCAAAATCAAATTCATATTTAATGAAAAGGAATGATTGTAAAATACATTTGACTAGTTCTTGTTAAAAATGTTGTTTAAAAAGTTTTTAAAAACCTACCTGACAAACAACTTTGATAGCATCCATAGCTATCCTGAAGTCTTGTATTGATTTAGCATTAGCCACTAGTTCCCTTACATCTCTATGTATTGATAACCTAAACATAAATTAAACCAGATTAAGCAATATTTTAATTCCATTAATATATAATTTATTAGACATACAAAATAAGCACCGCTCTAAAAAATCAAACAGAATATTTGTTTATAACTATTTCATAATTATTTGATACCAAATTCATTTACTAAATTTATTTGTTCACAATACTCATGCTTCACATAATATTTACAAATAATACATGATATTAATTAACTCTTATGGTATAAATGAATATTAAATCATAAATAAAAGATTATGATCAAATTTTAAATAACCAAATTATTTGCCACTTGTTTATGAAATAATCCATATAGAATTTATGATTTAAAAAATATTTTGTCTCTTTCCCCTCAAAAAAATGAATGACGTTAGTTTTAAAAATAAAGTTTTAATTTTAAAGTGCACAAATTAATATATACATGTTTAAGATTTATTTCAAGCTCAAGTGACAAACCCCATTATTGTTGTTATTAAATATAAGTACTTACGCATGGTGACAAATTTTAAAAACATGGCCTCTAATATAAGAAAGTGGACAAGGATATTTCTCTGCAAAGTCCAAGTACTCTAGAGTAATGTCCCAAATGTATGGACTTTTCCCATGGAACAAAGCGGGGTTATGAAGATTTCCTTCTGTAAAATGACAAAGAATGTGTTAAGATGTCACAGCTAAACATGGATATAAATGTATTTCATTAAAAGCAGAATATCTTTTGCCACAGTCAGGCCAATAAACTTGTCTTTTTTTTAAACCAAACAGTGGTTGGTATATGACAGAGGAGGGAAGTATCATTGACATCCCACAAAACTAGCTGTGGAGTTTTAGTTAGAATAATAATTGAACTTACCTGCACTCATGACTCCTTGAGCACCAGTTTCTTGTAAACATCTATAAACATCATCTAAATACTGAATGTTTCCATTTGCAAACACTGGAATTTTGACAGCTTCTCTGATAACATAGATTTGTAAAATACAGGAACACTAAAAATGTTAAAGTTAAAAAAAAACTAAAATCTTTAAAATAACTATAATTTTTGGACAGGAACATAAAAATGAAGTCTAGAAAAATATGAAATATAAAACAATTTAAGTTAAGTGAAACAAACCTAACAGCTTTGATATAGGTCCAGTCTGCCACTCCAGTTAGCATCCCCTTTTGCTCTCTTGTTCTCCCATGAACAGTCAATAACTAGAAGAAAAACAGGCAGCTTAATAAAACTTGATATCTACCTACTGAAATTTCAAATTACTCCAAAACATGTACAATTAGCTTCTTTTAAGACTGTTTTTATACAATATTTTAAGATGTCTACTGAATTGAAAAATTGTGACTAATATTACTGAAATGGTACCTGACAGCCAGCAGCTTCAAGCATTTTAGCATATCTGACAGTTTTCTCAACAGATGGAAACACTCGAATTTTACAAGTGATTGGAACTTGCAGGGATTCATGACAAGCTCTCACTGAAAAAAATTATGTAATTAACTTTTTTTAGAACAAGTTTTAAATTTCCTGAAAGCCTGGACTTTTATTACTGTCCAGAATTTTAATGACTAAAAACCACTATAAATTGCACTAAATTGAAAACTACTGATCGGAAGTATTTTTAATCAAATAAATAAATTAAAAATTAGTTTTTATTTATTAAGTAAACTAGCACATTTTTTATTGTTATTTACCATGAATTTAATTAGGTAGCGGGATATAAAAGAATATATGAAGACATACCCATTTTAGACAATAAATCCCATTCATCTTGAAGAAAGGCACCATAATGTCCACGTTTAGCTATAACTTGTGGACATCCTAAGTTCAAGTCAATGGCATCACAGAATGGTTCGGCTATTTGGGCTGCTTTGAGGAGTGTGTCTGGATCATTGGCACAGAACTGAAACAAAAAATAAATCATTGTGGCAGCAAATAAGGCAGAAGCTAATAATACTTCAATATATAATATGGACCCAGGGATTTAGCTCATTACCAATGATTACTTGCTTACATGCCATTTCTTTGCGCGGAAATTTCATAACACAAAAAGGCAAGCCCTGAACTGGAACTTTAGAGAAAGTGGGAAAAAAAAAGAAGACCAAGAAACACTTGACACCGAGTTGTGAAAGGATACATCAATAAATTTTGTCATTTCTGGGAGACTGGCCCAGGATAGAGAAGCCTTGAAGTTTCTTTTAGGTGGCCTATATCTTTGGAAGACATGCATACTTTGACAATTATTCACTTCTGCTCCCCAAGGATGTGAAGGCATTGGACTTAACATTAATGTTAACTTGTGTACTGAGTGTACTTAACATTGTTCTTGTTATTCTATACAGTAGGCATGCAAGATGACTCTAGGTGTTTAAAATTAATGCCTAAGGTTAAACTGAACATTGGTTGGATTACTGTAGGGAAAGGTCAAGTCATGTGAGTTATTAATAGGAATGTTTGGTGGAGAATAGAATCACTCTTTACACAGACTCCAGTGTTCATATTTTATTATACTACAGTCGAACCCACTTATCTCGAGCTCGGTTATATCGACCACCCTATTATGTCGACGTTTTTTTTTGGAACCGCCAAATTCTCTCTTTGTCTTAGCATTTTCTCATCGGTAATGTCGATTCTTTTATGTCGCCGAAACCTAGTATCTCGAGCACAAAAGAGGGCCAAATTTGCAACTTAACTCGATTTTCGTCGGTTGAAAATAAAGGTTTGTATCGAGAATCGACGGTGGTTTTTATATAATTAAATAAAAAAATTAATAAATTATTATTCTTTTAAAAGTTTGTTGTTGTTGCTTTGTTACCAGTAAGATAAGTGACTGTGACACTAACACGCGCGTGACGATGAAACTGATAACACAGTACACACAGCCCACAGCGTGCTGTGATCAACGGTCAAGGCCACAATAGTTTTATTTATATTACAAAGTTTGATTGACTGAGGAAATTCGAGAACGTTCTGATAGTTAATTAACAGATATCCTGCACGTCAAAAGCATTAAACTTAAAATAACCATATTGATTTGTTTATTTGTATTTTAAATTCGCGGATACGATGGCAAACACGACTGCGACACGGCGAAGCGTAAACTTTGACCTTTTAGCGCATGCGCAGACAATTATAAACTGGTAACTTATTTTTCATTAAATAAATGGAATCGAAACATGACAGAGACGTAATCAAAGTCCTTTACTACGGCATAAATATATATATAAATCAAAAGCATTAAACTTAAAATAACCATATTGATTTGTTTATTTGTATTTTAAATTCGCGGATACGATGGCAAACGCGACTGCGACACGGCGAAGCGTAAACTTTGACCTTTTAGCGCATGCGCAGACAATTATAAACTGGTAACTTATTTTTCATTAAATAAATGGAATCGAAACATGACAGAGACGTAATCAAAGTCCTTTACTACGGCATAAATATATATACATCAAAAGCATTAAACTTAAAATAACCATATTGATTTGTTTATTTGTATTTTAAATTCGCTGATACGACGGAAAACGCGACTGTGACACGGCGAAGCGTAAACTTTAACCTTTTAGCGCATGCGCAGACAATTATAAACTGGTAACTTATTTTTCATTAAATAAATGGAATCAAACATGACAGAAACGTAATCAAAGTCCTTTACTTCGGCATAAATATATATGCATGTGTATATATATTTATATATATATATATATATATAAATTCCCGATTAGTCATAACTTTTCCCGACTTTCAAGGCCGAGAATTTATTTTTAAGAATTCCCGACTTTTTCCCGTTTTCTTGAGTGGGAACCATGGTTATATTTAAATTTTAAACGGTCCTTAAAAACGAACGGTCATTACAACCTTAGACTTAGGAAAGAGTGAAGAAATATTAGGGTTCCGATACGATTCCGATAAATCATCCCATCACTAATTAACGCTAACTAATTAATCATGTACATAAAGAAATTTCAAGCACATGTTAATATTTTGCCGCCATATTGGATTTCGTTTTATCTCGATCATCGGTTATGTCGACGCCATTTTTCATACCCCAACGCCGTCGACATAAGCGGTTTCGACTGTATTACAATAACTATTACCTATAATAGTTCTTAAGGCAGTAAAGAGAGTGTTTGGACACACCTGATGCATGGTTTTATATTTCAAAAAGAGATAGAAAAAAAAGAAAACGATTAATTTTCATAAATGAGCCACACAAAAAAAGGATGTATTCTAATCTTTGTTAATTGACAATTTAATCCGATCAGTATAACTCTCAACTAGCCACAAACTGATAAACCATTAAAAGAAGAAAAAAACACAACTATGTTTTAATAAGTTGACAAAATTGTATAATACTTGTTAATACCAGCAAGACATATTCTAATCTCTTGAAGAATATTCAATATCTTTTGACCCACCAATAAGGAAGTTTTGATAAATTTAAATAAAATGGAGGAAATAGGTAACAATTAACTGTAGATGAGATAGGTATACATTCACTCCTAAAAAACTAAAAAATAAACAAAGCTACTGGCCCAGATGATTTGCCTGCAAGGTTATTAAAAGAACTAAGCAATGAACTGTCCCCAATCCTTGTAGTTCTCTTTCAAGCCTCTCTAAACCAGGGTAAAGTGCCTCAGGATTGGAAATTATCTAACGTAACTCCACTCTTTAAGAAAGGGGATAAATCAGACCCTGGTAATTACAGGCCTGTATCACTTACTAGTATCACCTGTAAATTACTAGAACACATAATATATAGTAGAATAGTTAACCACCTTGACAAATATAATGCCCTATGCCCACATCAACACGGCTTTAGAAAAAACAGATCATGTCAAACACAATTAATAGGTTTAATAGATGAACTATCAAAAGGCTTAGACAAAAATGATCAAATAGATACAATATTACTAGACTTCTCAAAAGCATTTGACAAAGTTCACCACCTTAGTTTACTTAAAAACTTAATTACTTTGGAATCTCAGGTTCCTTACATCACTTGATCCAAGACTTCCTTTTGGGCAGGGAGCAAACTGTAATAATTAATGGATCTAAATCTGCACCAATAAAGGTCAATTCAGGAGTTCCGCAAGGAACTGTGCTAGGTCCCTTACTCTTTTTAATATATATAAATGATTTACCCAACAACATCTCAACAGGAACAAAAGTTAGGTTATTTGCTGATGATTGTATAATCTATAGAACAATTAAATCAGAACAAGATAGCAAAATTTTACAAAAAGACCTAGATGAATTGATAAAATGGGAAACTAACTGGAGTATGAGTTTCCACCCAGAAAAGTGTCAACTGTTGAGAGTAACAAAGAAAAAGAAACAAATAAATTCAAAATATTTCATTCATGGAAAGGAACTAACCCAAACTAAAGATGCAAAATACTTAGGAGTCATAATAAATGAGAAATTATCATGGAATCACCCATGTCAATGAAGTTATTAAAAAATCAAACAAAACCTTAGGCTTTATAAAAAGAAACCTTTACAAATGTAATAAAGATATAAAACTAAAATGCTATCTCACTTTGGTGAGACCTGTACTAGAATATGCATCTTCTGTATGGGATCCATCCACCAAAGAAAACATTGATAAACTAGAACAAATCCAAAAAAGAGCTGCCAGATTCATTACTGGAGAATATTCAAAACTGACTAGAATAACACCATTAGTTAAATCATTAAACCTTGAAACACTAGAGGATAGAAGAACCAAGAGTAAAGTAGTAATCATACACAAAGCAATTAACTCTAATTTAGAAATACAACACAAAGATAACTTAATACAACCCTTAGATAGACATAAGGATAAAAACACCTTTCTTATTCCGTATGCAAGAACAAACTCATACAAATTTTCGTTCTTCCCGTATGGAATTTGGGCGTGGCATGGGTTGCCTGAAGAAACCAGGAAAGCCACCACTTTATCAACATTTGAAACTCTAATAAGAATGCAGGACTAAACACAAACCATAGATAAGCGTAGGACGCAATAATCTTCTGTATAGAAGGAGCGTCTGAAACAGATAAGATATTTTTAGTCTTCTTGGTCAATGTTATATGTAATCAATCATGATTTTTAATAACACTTCTAGAAGTGATGCAGTAAAAGTATTCAAGTCATTAAAATAATTGCATCTATTTTCCCATTACATACATATGAGAATTTAAAAATTAGATTAATCCACACATTCACATGTCACTTCAAATTATCAATCATAAAATGTTTACCTGAACAATAAGTGGCCTGTCTTCTGGACACGTTTGAAGTGATTCTTTACGATAAATAGCATCTTTCACAAATACTGATGCATGAAACATTGGTGTATAGCATAATTCAGCTCCATATTTTCTACTCAACATGCGCCAAGCTAATTCACTTTGGTCAACCATTGGAGCAACCACATATCTGGCAGACTTGAGAGTTTCTCTCCAAAACTTAAAACCATTGGTCTCATCGGGAATATTGACATCATTGGCCATTTATTAATTAATCTTGAAAAAGCCCCTTTTTGTGTCAGAATTGACAGACAATTTTATGTGTATATCTAGAAGTAAAATATCCTTTTACTTATATTGTTAACATCAGCAACTTTTGGATACATATTTTAAGAAATAAAACATTAAGACGTTTATAAATAAATCAGATCTAGGAGCTATATTCCAATTTGTATTTAACATTCTGCAGTTGTACAAGTTGTAGGACTTATCCATCTTGGTTCATGGTAACCTGTTAAAATAAAATATAATCAATTTATCAATGTGCAACTATATTAATTTAATACTTTATATATCATTATAAGTGAGGCTGTTAAGACAGCTTGTTTTTGAGCACCGGTTAACTGTTAAAAAAAAAGACAGATTAACCGCAAGTCCTTATATGCCTATGTTTTGAGAACCAACGAGAGACTGTTTTTGCCTCATGTCGTCTGATGCTGACATCAAAGCCCGCTTCCCCTGCTTGTGTTCAGCTCTTTTTCGTGAAGCTCTCAATTCAGCGAATTTAAAAAAAAAGAGTTAAGTTTAAGTAAACAGTGATGGTTTATAGTCAATTTTTTTTTGGGGCTCGTGATTAACCGTTCTAAATAAGAGGACCGGTTAAATCGTTCATTAAAGTTAGCGAGGTATTTTTCCTTAGTTTAAAAAACCCACGCCTCGTCTCGTCAGTTGGCACGTCGTGTTTACCTCTCTTGTGTCTTGCGTGTTGCCGGTCAACTCGCGAATTAAAAATAATAATAATAAAATTATAAAGCTTATGGAGTAAACAGTGATGATAAAATGGAATTTATTTAAATACCATATTATTTTTCAATCGTCAACTCGCCAGAATTATTTAATTTTGCGGCACACATGACGGTTCCGCAATCCTTCCTGTTCCAATAGGGTTTAAGCTACACTCGTCGTACTCCCCTTCCAACGCATAACAATTACATTTTTTAAAAAGAAAATATCACTTTTGTTATTAATGTGGTAAGCTTACGTCAAATGCCTTTGATTTGCAGGAAAACTGTCACTAAAAGACCGAACTCGAATTTAAGGGCCGATTAATCGCCCGGTATCTTTGCTACGTCTATCAAATGACTCTTGTAGGTACTTCCCTAAGCGGCTCGCGCCACTCAATTTTTTGGATGTGGGAAACAGACTATAAGCTGGTGACCAGAGAATGCTGATAGGTCACGGGGTCATATGCAATTATAGCTTTCTTTGTCTTTATAAGAAACAGACAACCAATTAATATAAATTGAAACAGTCGTGGCCTCGACCGTTGTTCACATCAAACGTGCACTGTGTGTTAGCTCTCGCACAGTGCCTCGACAACTAAGCAAATTAAAAAAAAACATTCCTTAGCCGTAGGCGAGCTAAACAAATAATGATGACGTGTATATTATTTAGATACCGAAATATGGAGAAAACGATTTGATGTCACCGTCGCTCGCGTCAGTCTCGTATGCTGCCCTGCATCTGAACCGTAAAGTTGCGGTTGACCGGTCCTGATCAGAGGACCGGTTTACCGTTTAACTGTTAACAACCTTAATTCTAAGTTCTAAATTAACTGGAATTCTGTGTGAGCACAGGTAACATCAAAGTCAAAGCACTTTGATGTAAGCAGTGGAAGACGCCAGCAAATGTTACAAAGTCACAGGCCCACTTCATGGTTAGACATCAGTCATGGGAAAGATAACCTGCTACTGCTAATGATCATTAACTTGTCTTTTTTAATGGTTAAACAGTATTATGATAAGAGTGTCCTACTATAACAACCTTAAATTTTTTAAAATACCTAATATTGCAATTGGTCAGTCAGTCATTGATTTATCTGTTAGAAAAATTTCCTATTTAAATTTAAGTATACAGAAGACTCTTATTCAGCCTTAATATCCCACACAGCAGACGGCCTGCAGAACCTTGTATCCAGCTTCTCCGCTGCCTGCAAAGAGTTTGGCCTGACCATAAGTATAAAGAAAACCAACATTATGGCACAGGATGCTGCCTCTCTCCCGACTATCACCATTGACGACTGCAACCTGGATGCTGTTGACAGTTTTACTTATCTGGGATCAAACATCTCGAGCACCCTCTCACTGGAAGATGAGATAAGTAGTAGGATAGGGAAGGCAGCAACTGTTATGGCTAGACTGTACAAAAGAGTCTGGTCCAATGCCAAACTCACAGCAAGGACTAAGCTGCAGGTATACCAGGCCTGCTTACTGAGCACACTCCTCTATGGATGCGAGTCTTGGACCACCTATACCAGGCATGAAAGAAGGCTCAATAGCTTCCACCTCAGATGCCTGCGCCGCATACTAGACATCATATGGCAAGAGAAAGTCCCCAACACAGAGGTCCTGGCTCAAGCAAGCATGAGTAGTATTGCAGCAATATTAAGCCAAAGACGCCTCCGTTGGCTTGGACACGTCAAGAGGATGCAAAGTGGTCGCATACCCAAGGATGTGCTCTACAGCGAGCTGGCGACAGGGAAAAGGTCGGTTGGTCGGCCATGTCTCAGATACGTGGACATATGCAAGAGAGACATGAAAGTAGCCAACATTGATATACAAAACTGGGAAAACCTGGCAGAGGAAAGGTCCATGTGGCGGGCTATAGTGAAAGAAGGATCACTAAGAGCAGAGGAGCAAACTAGGGCAGAAGCAGTCGGGAAAAGAGCGAGGAGAAAGGCCAGGAAACACTGCCCCACTGCTTTCGTGTGTGTGTCATGCAGAAGAGACTGCCACTCAAGGATTGGTCTCATCAGCCACACCAAGAGCTGCAGATAATAAAGATAAATCTATCGTCTTTCGTAGACGGACAGATGCCATACATAGAAGACTCTTATTCAGCCTGCATAAAAAAAAAGACCAGTGACATCGATGCAGGGAGCATAAATTTGTCATAACTTGTAGTTTAGTTTATAGACTGGCATGGCAACGGCTGAGTAAAATAGTTTATATTCTTTTAATTTCGCTCTTGTCTATAATATAGACTATAACTAATATGACACTATTCACTGTATGAATATGTTAATTACTAGGCCTATCATACTATTATTAGAAATAAATTTTCTAGTCTTGCTAATCATGATCTAAAATACTAATAATATATAGTATGGTCATAGATAGTACTCCCTTATACTCATAGTTGTTATTATTATATAGTTATAGTATAGTCCTAGCCATTATAGTCATAGTTCATAGAATCTTATTTAAGAAGGCCCCCTTAATTATTAATTTATAGCAGAAAATGTGCCTATTTTCTTAATGAATATCGTCCTATGTCTACAGTTACAGTTATAAAAGTTATAGAGTTAAATGGCGTAGCAGGCCTTGCTGCATTAAAAAAAAATTATTCAATGTGTTATAACTAGTTTGTGCTGCGGCGCCCCCTTTTTTTAAGCCCTTTTTCAAAAGCCCAACTAACTTGTCCTTGTATGATAAATACGTAATATTAAACTTTCTTAAATGTACACAAAGTATTTTATAACAGGGTTGGTTTTTTGTTGTTGTCAAAAGCCCAAGTAACTTATCCTTGTATGATAAATACGAAATATTCCTGAAATGTACACAAAGTATGTTAATGTATATATTTTTTTACAGTGCTAGTCACCACACGATTTTTAAAGTAATTTTAGAAAGCAGCACACCAAATTACTGCACCAAAAAAATAACTCTTTGAGTCAGTCAGCACTGTTTACAACACAAATGCTGACATCATAGGTTCGTGCATTGTTTGGTTAACTTAATGATTAATGTTAATCTGGAAACCAAAAGTAGCCAAAAGCCAAAGCCAAAAGGATTATGATTTTCAAGTCTATATTTTCAATTAGCGTTAGGCCACAGTGAGTGAGTCAGTCATACATAATTGAGCGTAAATATATATATGCCTATGACGCCGCCCTATGCCAATTATCAATCAGAAAGAGCTTGCAAATTGCAATTAAATTTAAATTCATTTAATTTATTATAATTTATACTTTATACCAAGAAGATTTTGTTTCTATGTCAAGTGGTTAAAAAGTTAGTGCCTGAGTTTTTCCTTATATAATAGTTCCAAAATCTGTGACCGCAAATCGCCAATAAAAACGTCATAACTTTTTATTATATAATATTCTCTATTTATTTATATGAATATGATTTTTATTATTACGAAAATGCCTGGAACTGGAACACTTACATTAATCATTGTCACTAACTAACAGCTCGCTGACAAGTCTTGCACTTGAAGTTATTTGTGAGTTTCGACGTTCGATAAACTTGACTTAAAACAAGTTAAAAGGTTGTACCTGTGTAAATAAGAAATTTACATAAGTTATATTTGGGCTTATAATAAAGTCACATTAAAGTGGTATCTTTCGTTATGGAACAGGTGCTTTTTTATAACAAATAGTTTATTGGCAAGCTCTTCTTTTAAGGAAATTAGTTATAAATGTGATGTTTCAACCTCTTTTGGGTTTTAAATCAAAATATTGAAGACATTTTATAGTTGTCCCCCTTTGCTCGGGGAGTATTTAATTAAAAAACCCAAAACCAAATTATCATCAATGCAATGAATAAATAAATAACTAACTTTTCCTTCTTTGAAATAAGGGCCCGTCCATAAATGACGTCACCCACCTAGGGATGAGAGGGGTGTCACATATTTCTGACGATGTGTGATAAAGGGGAGGGGGGGCAGGGCCGGACTTAGCCTTTTAACTACTCAGTGCAAAAGTGAAAAATTGCGCCCCTATGTAAGTGGCCGTCCATAAATGACGTCGGGCACCTCAGGGGGGAGTGGGGTCAAACTTTTGTGACGAGGGGGAGGGGGTGTTTAAGAACTGTGACGTCACTTCAAAACGAGCAACTTTAAATGTAAGCTAAACTTAAATATTTGATTGTTTACAATTTATTTAATGATGTTTTACATGGCTTCACGCGTGTTACAATAGTGCAGCCTTACACTAAATACATACTGAAATGACAACAAAGTAATTTGAAACATGCTCGTTTTCAAATAGAAAATACAGCTTTTATTTGGGGGGGGGCAAAGCTTTGTGAAGTCATATTGGAGGGGGGTCGAACTTTTTGTAACGAGGAGGGTGAAAAATCTTCTAAAATCGCGTGACGTCATTTATGGATGGCCCCTAATTACAATTTAATTATTCTAAAAAATGGTTTATGGCTTTTTATATTTTTAGCGAACAACAGAAAAATTACTTTCCCCGGATCGGAAGTTACAAAAATTCCTAGAGCAACGCTCAAGTTTGGAGCTTATTTCATTTTTGTTGTGAATTTCAAAACTTCGAAAGTTTCTAAATATTTTTTTCAATAGATAATACACGTTACACCCTTGATATTTCATCAGAAATTGTATACTTACTGATTCTCCACATGTTAAAAGGCCTTCCAAATCTTTGCAATTTGTCAAAATCACAGAAGAACTAACATCTTTTAGTTCATATTTATGATATAAAATCAAAAGTAACTGTTGTGATGTTGCACCTGCGAAAATCTTTGTTCTAAAGATTGGATGCAGTGTCAAAAAAGTGGTAAAATAATTCAAATTATTATCTTGCATGTGCATCCATTGTGGGCTCGACCTGATTTTCATCAAAATTGACTTTTTCTCCGACGATCCCAATGTCATTGTATGCGGCTCTTCTCTGTGTTCACATTGCGGCTCCAGAATAATTTACGAAATTAAAAAATTTTCCTTTGGAAATGTATAATCTCAAAAATTCGTGAACTTTTTTTCCCCCTTATAATCTTGACCAAATCAAAGGTTTGAAAATAATTTGGGGTAGATCTAAATAAAGAAACAGCAAGCTTGCTGAGTTAACGTTTGGAATGTGTCAGCAGCAGACACTACTTTCTTCATTTCGCAAAAAAGGTGTCATTTCAACTAAGGCAAGTTATGCCATCGCTTGGAAAATTGCTCATGCTAAATAACCTAATTGTGACAGAACCGCACCTTAACTACTGGCAACCAACCAGATTTAACGAAACTTTCGAGTTCCAATGCTTTTCAGCAGAAGTATAACAATTTATTTCGACTTTAGTTATGAGTTTATATATATATATGTTGTGTTTTTATTCATAATTTTTCACAAATTTAAATATTTGTTAATTGTTGAACTGTAACGCTTATATTTCTACAACATTATGTTAGCATTACAACAATTGTAATGTTTAATCATTAAATTCGAAAAAAATAGTTAAATAATTCAGAATATAATTTTTTTTCATTGTGAGTGGGGTCGTGGCCCATAGTTTTTCAATGCGGCTCTCAAGAATATTTTTAATAATTATAATGGCTCTTGGTTACTACAGGGTTGGCCATCCCTGATCTTTATCTTTTTTCTCTTTATTAAGTGCTAATCAATGATCATATATTTGACCGATTTTATGCCTCAACGACTTTCCCACCTGGTGTCACTGCGAGGTTTTAAGGTTAGTTCTTTAGCGTTCTTCAAAGAATGGGCCGCCTGAAAGTCGATGAAGAAAAAATAAGTACCATTTTTAGACAATATCAAAGAAGTAGGTTCCTTCTAATGATGATTCGACCATATCATTTATTACCAGGTTAAGTGAGTGACTATCACATAGTATACAAATGCACCGGGGTTGAAGTTTATAATCTATGCTTGCACGCTCACATGTTCTCCTTTCACGTTCGTCCCATTATCATATCCTTGGCCTCTCGTGTTTTCAAACGTTTTTCAATCGAAAGAAAGTCCCCAAAATGTTCATGAATGCTGATATCTTCTTGTTCAATCGACGCATACTTTTTAACGAAGGTCATTTGTTCTGTTTTATTTAAGTTAAGATTGCAATCCAACTAATTGAGTAAGTAAAAGTAAAAGTTCCCTTTGGGGTCGCCCATAAAGTACGTCACGCTATTTTTGACCATTTTTTAACTCCACCCTCCCCCTGTCACACATCTCGGACCCTTCCCCCCCCCTAAAGTACGTCACACTTTCGAACAAAAATGTTGTTTTTTAATTAACAAAATAATTAAAATTTAATATAAAACAGCGTGACGTCACACATGGCCGGACCCCCTCTCCCCCCTGTCACAAACTGTAACACTTTCTTACACCCCCCCCCTCTGGAGCGTGACGTACTTTATGGACGGCCCCTTTTCAGACCATGTTGGCCTATGGGGCAAGTGAAGCAGCGTTCACAAGTTTCAATAGCCAAGGCATACGAGGGGATTGTGTGGCTAGCACAATGCCCAGCCGCCTTTACTTCCCCAACTGATATCGGGTAACTAATTGAGTAATATTCTGATATTTTTTCACTTCATCTAATGTGTGACTTTTTATATTATTTATAATCAGTTTAATGACATCATTTTGAACGGTCTTATTCAAGTCTGTGATTTTTTTATGTTGTTTATTTAAAGCACTTCTTACATGTCAGGTTCAAGTTCAGCTAAACGTTGGACTAGCTGTAAAAATATTCCATTATCATGTTCAGAGGCGTCACTTTGGGGCATGCGGACCGCACCGGATGACACCATCACAAGGAAATTAAACAACCCCGTAAAAACAAAGTTTTTGACTATAAATCCCTTATATATGAGACATAACTAAAAGTATTGATTATGTTCAAAAATGACAAACATTTACAGACTGAAACCAAATTATCTTCCTTGGCTTTAAAACTAGGTCAAAACTCTAGCAGACGACGACTAAACATTCTAAATAGTGATTTATATAAACTAAAAATGCATTAATTTAATTACGGTACGTTCGATCGATCTGAAATTTTGATACGATGCATTGTTAGGTGAGACGGGTCCGTGTGCCAAATTTCAGCTCGATGGCTTCACTGGAAGTGGGTCATTTTCGACTTTTGTTTTTACTCGGGCGGACGGGCGTCGCGGTCGAGGGACGAACGGTCGAGGGACGAACGAATGAAGACGAATGAGACGGCGGTGAAGTTAATATAAGGGATTTTTTAAAAAAACCCGTAAAAGTCTGTATGTTCACGTTATTTGGTACTGGCAGGCTCGGAGGAGGTATATGAGGTAAGTCGTGAGGTGGTGACAACATGAACTACCGCACTGATTGACACCAACCCTAGTGGCGCCTCTGATCATGTTCATATATATTTTCTTTGCTATTCTTAGAAGCAAAACAGTTATCACATAAGTTTGACGATCGAAAATCCCCGTTGAAAAACAGCGACCAATTCGAAGTAGCATCTATTGTTTGCAAAATTTAAAACGAACGCTCAATTCAAGACAGGTCTTTTGACTTTAAAATGAATTTGTTTTTGTTTTTTTGGTTGTTTTTTTTTGTTGTTTTTTTGTTTTTTTTTGTTTGTAGTTTCATGATTTAAAAATAAAAATGTACTATAAGCTGATAATCAGCTGCTAATCTCCATAACCATTGTTTGCTATCATAGATATAGCCATTGCAAAAATTTTGCAGTATAGGCAAAAATTAAAAATAAAAAAAAACAACAGAATCTTTAGCTACAGAATGCACAAACCATTTCTGGTATTTTCTCTCAATTGCTAAAGATGTCTTACATTATTGTTTGATGTGAATGTAAGTCCGCTCGTATCAATAGGGAAATCAAAGTCAACCATTTTGTACTGCGCGCCAGTCTAAGTCGTAACTATGTGGGGCTTTTAGGTAAATATGTCCCCGGCCTCCAAGGTACAGGGTCGCAAAATTGAAGCTTACAACGTTATCTCATAGTAAAATTTGATGAAACCGAAAGGGTTGGGGCACCAATTTTATAATTTTGTAATATTCTTCCCTCGGTGCAAAATATCCTAGTTACATCATTTGCGACGTAGAAATAACGATATAACGTCTCGTCATTGAACTAAATGTGGCCCGGGTTGAAATCGGATTTTTGCTTTATAATATTATATTTATTAATCGTCTCTTATTTAAACGGATAATTTTATACGATATACTATTAAAATATGATTTATGGCCTCATTTTTGAGACTTGTTTTAAAAAAATTCATTTTCGGATCGGTCCTCTTCATTTCCATAAAATGAATTTTTTGCCCCTCGATTTTTCTACTCCGTGCATTTGCACGGAAAGACGGAGTGTTAGTCCGGCTCTGTTAAGAATTGTGACGTCAAAACACGCAACTTTAAATAAAAGGTTCACTTAAATATTTGATTGCTTACAATTTATTTAATGACGTTTTACATGGGTTCACGGGAGTTACGATATTAGAATGCAGGCCTGCACTAAATAGATACTTAAATGACAAAAAAGTGATTTGGAACATGCTCATTTCCAACAAACACATACAAAATTTCGTTCTTCCCGTCCGGAATTCGAGCGTGGCTTGGGTGGCCTGAAAAAAACCAGGAAAACCAACACTTTATCAACATTTAAAACTCTAATAAGAATGCCGGACTAAATACAAAACATAGATAAGCGTAGGACCCAATAATCTTCTGTATAGAACGAGCGTCTGTAACAGATAAGATAAGAAGATAATAAATATATATTAGTTTTGAATGTTTAAACTAGGGCTGTCAACGATTAATTTAAATTTAATCGATAACTTTTGAAACATTAACGATTAATTAATCGTTAATTTCGATTAAAGCCAAAAATTAATATTTATGATGTCATAAGTACCACTTATTAAACGTTATTGTTGAAAATGTAAATAACACTGGAATGTCACATTTATATGTCATCTTTAACCAACTAAGCCAAAAGACAAGTCTTTTGACATTATTTGGTTCAAGTAATGAGCGGGTCTAATTAACAATATTACCAGCCCAGCTGAACAATCATTCACATGTAACTGAGGTAACTGGGGTGGTATGTACAAAAAGTTCTTGGCAAGGATAACATTATCGGATATCGGTTTTCAATTAAGTTTCCACCATTGCAGAGGGCTAATGGATTCAAGAACTTTCATCTCCATTTTGTAATCCAGTAATTCATCAGAAGAGCTGTTGTCATTTTCTGTCTCTGAGTCAGACTTCATTACTGCCATTAGCATAATACGCTTTTCATTTGGTTTGATAAGTAGGCGAAGTGTTAGAACCATGGTAGGCAAACTTTTTCAATATTTTGAACATTCCCGTCAGTCAATAGTTAAAAACATGAGTCTCCAAACTTTTCTGCCGGAGGGCCGCATTAACTGTCAAACAGCAGTTTGTGGGCCGACTGCACACATTTTTGTGGTAAACTGCACGTAAAATATTATCTTTTTTTTAAGATTTAAAAGTCTCCAGGGGCCGGATGAGAAGGCCTCGCGGGCCGTATCTGGCCCGCGGGCCTTAGTTTGAAGATCCCTGGTTTAAAACCAAAATGTTCATGTAATTGTCAGAAAATTTGTTACTAATTATCGTCCGCTATTTATTATTATTAAATTATTATTTTCAATAACTTTTTGACTTCCCAATAATTTGTAAGTGATGGGTCGATTAATCGTTAAAAATAATTTAATCGTTAAAATTTTTAAACCGATTAATCGATAAATTAATCGTTAATTTCCGCACCCCTAGTTTAATACACCAATTTCACGCCCGAATTCCAGACTTAAGTTTAAGGGGAGGATTGTGTGTGTTTGAAACTGTTTGATCTTTCAAAAGGAAAAGAAAGTGCGTTTTATCCCTCGTATCTTATCTTATCTTATCTGTTTATAGACGCTCCTTCTATACAGAAGATTATTGCGTCCTACGCTTATATATGGTTTGTGTTTAGTCCTGCATTTTTATTAGAGATTTAAATGTTGATAAAGTTAAAGTGTTGGTTTTCCTGTTTTCTTCAGTCAACCCATTTCATTCCATGCCCGAATTCCGGACGGGAAAAACGAAAATTTGTATGTGTTTGTTCTTGCATACGGAATAAGAAACGTGTTTTTAGCCTTATGTCTATTTGAGTATGTTGAAACTTCTCTTTTGACACAATATTTTGAGGTTGTTGAAAAGATGCGGAGCTAATACTAATGTTGAAGAAACAAAATAGCAATGCTTACAGTTTACAATGGAATCACGTGACGTTAGCAGAAGTCATGTGACCATTTATCTTTTAAAATAGTTTAAAGTTTAATAACTTTTGTTTACCATGACCATAGATTTGGTCTACTTTGTCTACTATCTACTATCATTAGTTGTTACAGTCCTGAAAAATAAAACAAGGTAATTTAAAACTGTGTTTGACTAAATTAGTTGAAATGCATTGTCAAAAACTCGCACAAGTAGTCTGATGATGATACTGATACTGATACTCATACTGATACAATAAACTTATTAAAATTAAAGTTAAAGTTAAAGTATTTAAATTTAAAATTATTATTATTAATTATTATTATTATGACTTTTTAACTTATTAGGCCTATTATTACTATTATTTATTTTTATTAGTATTTAGTATTTATAGACTAAGTTAAATATGTAAGACCAGTAAAAGTATAATTTTAAAATTATAATTTATACTTATACTATACTACTATACTGTATACTCGAGTATACTGATACTGATATAGTAATAGTTTAATGTAGTTATATAGTAAGGACTTATAATACTAACTAAAATAAATGAAGTACAATTAATTAGAATTACTACTACTAAATTCAAATTAATATTAATTTCATAAATATTATGCCGCATAGACACAGAGGATCCTTACTCCTTACCGTTACCCTAATTTAATTTTTTTTAAATACGTTGTCGTTGTCAGCTAAGGCTAAAGCACTGACTCACTGACACTAATACTATACTACACTCTCTATACTCTATAACTATACTAAATACTATTACTATTACTATTTTTATTATCACTAAACTAACAACTAATAGTCATTACTACAACAAAGTATTACTAATAATAAATAGTATTACTACAGAGTGCTTATTTTATAAGACCTAGCCTACTTCATATTATTAATTATTAATTCATTAGTTATTAATTTTTAAAATTATATTGCATTTTTATTATGTTTTCTGAATGAACTGAATGAATACTCTGATTCTGATTCAATAATTATTATTAGACTTGACTTTGTAATTTAATAATTAGCCAATATTATATTATTTTATAATTCAGTGCTTTAAGTTTAAGTTCAAGTTGTAAGTAAGAGTCGTAAGACATTTTATGATCTTAAAAATTAAAATTAAAAAGGACACTGGGACATGTCATAATAATGTTTAGGATATATATTAATATTATATTATATATACAATAGATATTGCATATGCCAATATAAATATCTCTATGGCATCCGTCCATCCTCATGGGATGATGGCGTTTCCTCCTGCTCCTCTGCCCCCCTTCCCCTTTCTCCTGGCCCTTTTCTCCTCGCTCTTGACTGTAAGGGAAGCTTCCGCGACTTGGATGCCCTCGCGTACTTTAGCCCGCCAGGAGGTGCGTTCCTCAGCAATGGTTTCCCAAGTTTTATGGTCTATCTGCGCCAGACTCATGTCTTTCTTGCAGACATCCTTGAAGCGCAAGCAGGGGCGTCCTCTCTTCCGCATACCAGTTGCCAGCTCACCGTAAAGCAGGGCTCTTGGAATGCGCTCCGAGTTCATCCTGCGGACATGTCCCAGCCACCGCAGGCGCCTCTCACTCAGGATTGAGTGCATGCTCAGCATATGATTCCTTCTGAGTACCTCGACATTCGTTATCTTGTCCTGCCACTTGATGTGCAGAATCCTGCGCAAGCATTGTAAGTGGAAGCTGTTGAGTTGCTTTGTTTGTTTGGCATAGGTCGTCCAGCACTCGCTGCCATAGAGGAGTGTGTTGAGCACGCAGGCCTGGTACACAGTGATTTTTGTCCTAGCAGTGAGCTGTGCATTGTTCCACACTCTTTTATTCAGCCTAGCCATTAATGATGAAGCCTTGCCGATTCTGGTTTCAATTTCCTTTTCCAGGGAGAGTGTGCTTGTGATGTTACTGCCAAGGTAGGTAAAATCATCGACGACATCCAAGGTATTTCCCTCAATGGAGATTGCTGGGAAGCAGTCAGTTCCTTGTCTCATAATGTTGGTCTTTTTGAGGCTTATCGTTAGACCAAAATCTTTGCATGCCTCTGAGAACTTGTCGACCAAAAGTTGGAGACCTATCTCCGAATGTGAGGTAAGGGCTGCGTCATCCGCGAAGAGCAGCTCTCTAATTAAAACATTTTCCACTTTTCTCTTTGCACGGAGACGGCTGATGTTGTACAGATTTCCATCCGCCCTGGTATGGATGTTTACACCCTCGAAACAGTCCTCGAATGCATGACGCAGTAGCATCGAGAAAAAGATACCGAAGAGTGTTGGAGCCAGTACACAACCCTGTTTGACTCCGCTACAGACTGGGAAGGGTTCTGAGGTGGCACCATCGAAGAGCACTGTGCTGTGCATATTGGTGTGGAAGGACTCGATGATGGAGAGAAGCCGCGGCGGGCATCCTATTTTTTCCAATATACGTAGCAGACCCTCGCGGCTGACCAGGTCAAATGCCTTTGTTAGATCTATGAAGGCAACAAAGAGGGCTTTCTGTTGTTCCCGACATTTCTCTTGTAGCTGACGGAGTGAGAAGATCATGTCCATTGTTGACCGGCCAGCCCGAAAACCGCATTGTGATTCTGGGTAGACATTTTGCGCCAGAATTTGCAGGCGTGCAAGGATCACTCTGGCAAAAGCCTTTCCCACAATACTCAGTAAGGAGATACCACGATAGTTATTGCAATCGCTGCGATCTCCTTTGTTCTTATAAAGCGTAACTATTTTGGCATCACGCATGTCCTGTGGGATGTGACCGCGTTCCCAGCAATCGCATATGAGTTCGTGCAGAGGCTTCTGTAGTGCTGGCTGGCCGTGCTTAAGGACTTCTGCAGGAATGCCATCGTTGCCTGGGGCCTTTCCATTTCTCAGATGATCGATAGCCCTACCAAGCTCCTCTATTGACGGTGGAGCATCAAGCTGATCTAGAACTGGTAGATCTGGTATTCTTTCTATGGCAGAGTCAGATACTACATTCTGTGTCGCATAGAGTTCTAGATAGTGCTCAGTCCAGCGCCGCATCTGCTTGTCTCGTTCTGTGATCATCTCACCTGATTTTGTCTTGATTGGAGCTGACTTTGAAGTTGTGGGCCCAGTGGCCTTTTTTATGCCTTCGTACATTTGTTTTATATCTCCCTGATCAGCAGCAGATTGAATGCTTTTGCATAATTCCACCCAATAAGTGTTAGCGCAAAAACGTGCAGTCTTCCGGGCTGTGTTTCTGGCACTTCTGAGACATTTCAGGGTGTCAGGTCCTGGGGAAGCTTTGTAGGCCAGTAGAGCTTTTCTTTTTGTCTCCGTCACGGGATTCATTGTAACCCAGTGGGCTTCAAACCAATCTGCATTTTTTCTTTCCTTCCTCCCGAGGACGGCAAGAGAGGTGTTGTAAATAGTGTCTCGAATATGGAGCCAATTCGCATCGATTTGTTCTGTCCCTATAGCATCATGCGGATTGGGGATTTCTTTCTGCGAGGTGTTGGCTTTAAGAGCTTGCTCAAGCTTGATGTTAAGTTGATCACTTATCTCAGGGCAGTTGATATTCTGCGTGTTGATGCGAGTTTTACCCTTGCTCTTTGAGGTTTGAGATTGGAGTTTCCCTCTCCTAGATGAGCTACCTATCAAGGTTAACGAGCCCCATCTGCCCGAAGCGGCTGGTTTTAAGGCGCCAACGGCCGCCTTCACCCCTTCTCCTGTCAGTTGAAACGTGATCCGCCAGACTTCGTTACAAGTCATACGAGAAGGCCAGGAGTTGGACTTTGGTTAGCAGAGGCTATTATGAGACGCAAGCTATGGGGATATTTCGAGAGGAGTGGGTGCTTATTTCCCACTCCCACCCCCGGCAATACTAACCTTGGACCACAGCCAATATAAACATAATAAATAGGTAATCCTGCAGTTTTAGAACATATAATTGACATATATTATTTCGGAGCAAATTTTAATTTTCTCGTGAGAACTTACATTTTTAATTTATTAAATGCATTAATATAATATATGTTAAATTATAGCTATTATAGCATTAATTTGTAAGTATTATTAATTTCTAAGACTTTTTTTATCCTTTAAACTTTAAAGCTACATAATCGGAGTAGGATACATCCATTTTGTTTATGTAGTACCCTACTTGCCGGGTTGTCACAGTAAGATGCCAAATGAAATTTTCTCACTTAAAAACAAACAAAATAAGAATAAAACATCTAGTAATGAAATTGTCTTTCCAATATTTATTTACCTTCTAAGAAGATTAAAATAGATGAATAATACTTTAAAAAAAATATCTTCAGTCAGTAAATTTTTTTTAGCATGGGTAAAAAATATCTGGCAAGCAGGGTGTTAGAAAAACAAAATGGATGTATCGTGACCAGATTATGAATCATATAGAGCCTAAAAAATGCCTTAGAAATTAACAAAACTTACAAATTAGTGCTATAATATCTAACATATAACATATATTAGGGGCATTCCATAAAGTACATCACGCTCCGAGGGGGGGGGGAGGGGGTCTAAGAAAGTGTGACACTTTGTGACGGGGGGGGGGAGGGGGGGTCCGGTCATGTGTGATGTCACACATTTATTTTTTTAATTTTATTTTTTTTCTAATTTATTTATATTTTTTAGTAACATTTAAATAGCTTTAAAAACAATTTTCAAAAATTTTGTGAAACAGAATTAGTTTTATGTCAAAATAGCATGACATGCATTTCTCCTGAATGTGTTGTTCATAAATATGAATTGGATGCAGCAGGACTCATATTGAAGGATCAGGGATGGTTTGACAATCATCTTCGCACCAGCCAATATTTCACTCATATTGTTAAATATCAGAACATGAAATGTTGCAACAAAGCACGAAGCTCATATTTCAACGTTTTACCGTCAAGATTCTTCCCTCCTCCAATCCCAATCAACCAAACAATGCATGGACTCAAAGCTTCCGAAAGAGCAGATGCAGATTCTCATAAATTTCCTTCCTTGTTTGTAGCACAAACTCTAAAATTTGATTACATCATGCCAAGATCAACAGGAGTTTTCAAAGTACAACCATATGATTACCAGCTTATTTGATCGACTTTGCAAAGTAGGTCACTTATATTTTGCCTCACAAACAATGTTGAAGAAACATACAGGACAACACAGAGCTCGGGCTCAGGAGAATGTGCCCACCCAAACTATTCAAGAATCAACTCAGATAAAACGCATCCATCCTTTGAGAATCACTTCTAGAAGGCAAAGAGAACCCATGGCAGTTATTGCCAGAAGAGAAAATGCACATACAGAGGCTGTTGAGTGGCTAGATGAGGACGAGTTGATCTGTCTGCAATTATTCTTCCAGGAAACGATGATGGTGAAAGATTGATGTCAGTCGTAACTTTGGATGAACACTTCACTTCACAGTTGTAAGATGATGTCCAGTGAATATTTTTGAATGAAATATAATTCATAGGACCATAATAAACAGTTTCAATATAGCACAAGAGTTGGTCACATAATTTGTCAATGTAGTCTTTTTTTTAGTCAAATTGTTTTGTTTCCTTTTTATTATTTAATCACTGGTTGAGTTTAAGTTTCACTAATCTACTTCTTATCCTGTGTCAATAGAATGCTTAATCGGAAGATTATCTAAAACTTGACCTCAGCCATTGTAAATGAAAAGGTAGCAGATAAAGGATAATTGTCAAGTCTATTTTTTTCAATTTTTGTTTTCAAATTCGATCTAGATTGAGTTACTGTTTCATTGAATAACTGTGACAACTGTTGACAATTAACTATTCTACTATTAAAGTCATTTTAATAATCTGATAGTTCTTTTAAGTGGGGGTGTACGGGATTTCGGCTCCAGCTCCGGCAAATCCGGAATCCGGTTATTTTTAAAAATCCCGGATCCGGCTTCGGCAGGATTTCACTTCGTAAATCCAGCTGGCAGGTAGATTCCTAATTTATATATATATATATATATATATATATATATATATATATATATATATATATATATATATATTCATAATGGCTCTGGCAAATCCGGCCATTTTAACAAATCTGATTCCGGCTCCAGCCGGATTTCACTTCATAAATTCAGCCAAATTCAGCTCCGGCCGGATTTCAAAATTTGGTATCCGGTACATCCATACTATTAAGTGGAAATTTTATATTTGAATAAAGTTAAACAGTGAAGTGTATTTTAAGTATTAAATTAAATATTGTAATTGGTGTTAATTAAAAAAAATTTTTGAAAGTGTGATGTACTTTAGGGGGTGGGGGTCCCGAGATTTGTGACAGTTTGTGACAGGGGGGAGCGGGGTTAAAAATAGCGTGACGTACTTTATGGACGGCCCCTTAGTGGATTTCATAAATTAAAAACGTAAGTTCTCACGAGAAAAGTAAAATTTGCTGCGAAATAATATATGTACTAAAACTGCAGGATTACCCATAAATACATAAAAAGTATTAATTAATAAATTAAACCCCAAGTCTGGCTTGTCAGCCTGACAAAGTGCACTTGTTGCAGGACAACTATGATTGCTGTAACTGTATGAATTTTACCTGCCATAATGTAATTCTCACTTTGTTAAAATGTCTTTTTCTCATTTTTCTCACTGTTTGATTCCCTATTATACTGATTGTAATGGGATCTAAAAATTTAAACAAAAAATTAAAATTTTATCCTGGCCTTGTTTTGATTTTCCAAAAAAAATCACTTTGAACCAATTAATGTTAAATTCATTATTAAGTATCATTAACTTATTTATAAAATTTTTCTTCTCTTAGCTCTGCAACCATGAATTTACCTGTCAGTTTTTGTGTTATTGCATCTACTTATTCACAAATATTTTTTCGGCGAGGTTCAAGTAAAAGTTAGATATAACTTCTTGTTACCAACAAAAAAATGACTTCTGGATTTTCAATTCATCGACCAAAGTCCTATGGTGCTATCTCCAGAAGTAACACAGAGGATAAAAAGTACCTGATACCACGACCACTTGAAGCAGATTCAGATGGAGCAGATGATGAGTCATATAATCAGTTGGTAAATACAAACAAAATTGTTTAAATATACAGTGGAACCTTTTATAACGAGCATAATTCGTTCCAGAATCTTTTTCGTTAAGCCAAACACTCTTCCCCATACAAATTAATGCAAAATACGATAATGCGTTCCATGCTGAAAATATACTCATTTTTCAAACAAAATTAATTAACATTTATTCAAATAAAACTGCTTATGAATTGTCAAGGAGTGTAACAACTTGGAATACAATTTATATTTGAAACAAAAAATGCTAATTAAAATATGAATTTATGACAATTTATTAATCCTTTTTAACTAGAAAACTGTCTAAAGACATTTGTTTTTGCCGACGCTTCAAAACTTGACGAAAATGTGTCGTAACCGTAGACATTCTTGACACTCCCTTTGAAGCATCCATCTCCTTAATTTTTTTTTGCTCTTGGGCATAGTGCAGATCGTTGATGTTGACCAATTGTATGTTTGCGCTAGATTAGCCACGCTAACACTTTGTTATCCCTTTTCAATAATTTTAAGTTTCACTTAACTTAAACAGTTATTTTTTCTCTCTTACAATTGTCTTCTTGTGGCTTTTTTATCTAAGACATTTTAGCACAGGTTATTACACTTTGGACATTAAAAAATTACAAATACTGTCTGAATACAAAATTTGTAAAAGCGGGTGATCACATACAAAAACAGTACACTAACAGACAAGACTTAGTGCTAAACACAAACTAATGGATCGGCGAAGAAGTCCCGGCTCACAAATGAATGCCGGGAAAAAGGGACTTCCCCTGCCTGCATCACTCGTTATGCAAAATGTCACTCATTATAAGAGCAACTTTTTCACAGTTTTTTTTGCATGTTATGCGAATTACTCATTATGAGAGGTGCTCGTTATGAGAGGTTCCACTGTATATTGAAATAGTCATTGTAGCAAATTGTTTAATATATCATCGGCTCAGGCGATCTTGAGTGTATGAACTGTGATTTGAAGGTGTTGATTTCAAGTTGTGTTTCAAATGTTTAATTTACTGAAAAGTATTAGAATTTTTCATCTGTCAAATCTAGAAACCCATTCCAAGGAGCAAATAAGGTGCTTGACTGCTTTGACTGGCATTCAATTTTGTTATCAATTACATGATTTTGCAATGATGTGCTACTCAGCAAGTTGTTTCAGCTAACATGTACACATTGTTTCAGCTAACATGTACACATTGTTTCATCTAACATTTACACATTGTTTCAACTAACGTGTACACATTATTTCGTTGTCTTAATTTTTCATATACTATTTACTGAGCCTTGGTCCTACACCTAGTTCAATTAAAATTGACTCTTAATTTTTGCAAAATAGAATTCCAAATGAAGGATCAACAAAAGTTCTTTGCATTTGTATTTTAAAACCTCTCAATTAATAGAGCTAAGTTGAATATTACTTTGAACAAAAGGAGTAAGTTTTCCTATTACTTCAATAAGAATTCTTTTCACAACTATTCCCTATTCACAACATCCATAGACAAGCTTGAGGCTGGTAATATCATAGGGCTAAGGAGCCCATGTTTTTATCTCAGTTAAAAACTTGTAAAAATCTAAAAATTGTATAGATTTATGTTCCGGTAGTTATTTCTTTTACTCTTTTAATATGAGTAAAGCTTTACTTTGTATAACTAGATAGAGTTTGTTCATCTATTTAATAAGTGAACTGTAAAAATCTGCAATGATAATTAAACACTTAGTCTTAGTAACTGAATGCAAAAAGTATGTTTTTAAAAAAGAAAAAAGGTTTGTGGCAAATTTTTATTTGAAAACTATGAAAATTATTGGGGAAATTTATTTTTGGTACTTTTATTTATTAGAGAAATAAAAACTTATAAATTTATTTTGAATTTGATAATAGGCTTATTTTTACAGTACCCTTTGGAAATATTTTAGTGTTTTAACCTTAATTAGTAAATTTCACCTATTGCATAAGTTATTTCCCTTTATAGGATAATGCCGGTGTTGGAAAAGTTATCCCCCCCCCTCCCCACACACACACACACACTCAATTTCGTGATAACTACAATGCATCTGAGAGTTGCATAGCAAATAAAACTCCCACCACCATTTGCATTTTTTTGTTAAGCATATGTACCACGCAGCCATATATTTTATCGAATGATGAATGATATTTTAAAGTATTGGTCGTACGACAGAGTTCTAGCTAAGAATAGAACACACCTGATCTCTGTGGTATAAGATTGGCCTCACTCTTAGGCTTTAGCTATGCTAGTCTGCTTTGTGATTATGTGAGATTTGTGTACGACTTAAAAGCCTATAGACTTACTATAGATCATAGAGTAAGGCCTTCTGTGTTTAGATCCTTAATGACTGTTGCGCCCTGGTCCTCCCGTAACCCATTCTCATTCACCCCCCACAAAAAACAACAACAAAAAAAAACAACTTATAAATCTTCCTTCATGTCGTCTGGCATTCGAATGTGGAATGGGTCGTCTGAACAAACCAGGAATTAATCCAATGAAAACATTCATAATAATAATATAGATATATAAAGTATACCTCAACACCAGTATAAGAAGCAAATAAAAGATCCCGATTCTATATATCCTAAATAATAACGCTTCGAAAACCGTATCTGTTTAAGTTTAAGATTCACAGGTACTGGATTTAAGTTCTGGTGGTTGGAATCAAATTTACATTACTTTGTGTAAATAAATAATACTATAGACGTATATATAGTGAAATACTTTTAACGCAAAACATGAAATATGAATGCGGTCTCGACAACTTGTTTAGGTATTTATTATATTATTTTATAATATCTTTTAACTCGTAATTCTATTAGCACGAAAAATGCGTCTGTGTCTTCTATTTCGTGTTAAACGATTTTCATTGTATATAGTATATACTGTGAAATATATATACAGTGGAACCTCTTATAACGAGCACCTCTCATAACGATTAATACGCATAACGAGCATAATTTTTTTTTAAGTTTCTCCCTTAACGAGCGAAAAACTCGCATAACGAGTGACGGAGAAAGGGAAAGTCCCCTTTTCCTGGAAATTCATTTGTAAGCTGGCACTTCCGCCCCGATGCATTAGTAAGTATGTGTTTAGCACTGGGTCTGTTAGCGTATTGTTTTCGTGTGTGATCATCCGTTTTTACACATTTTCGAATTCAGACAGTATTTGTAATTTTTTATGTGTAATAACCTGTGCTAAAATGTATTCGAAAAAAAAACACAAGAAGACAATCATAGGAGAGAAAAAAATAACTGTTGAAATTAAACGTAAAATCATTGAAAAGCGATAACAAGGTTTAGCGTGGCTAATTTAAGAGGACTTACAAACGGCCAACATCAACGATCTGCACTATTCTCAAGAACAAAAACAAAATGGATACTTCAAAGGGAGTGTCAAGAATGTCTACAGTTACGACACATTTTCGTGAAGTTTTGAAGCGGCAAAAACAAATGTCTTTAGACAGTTTTCTAGTTAAAAAGGATTAATAATTTTTAATTTGTCATAAATTCATATTTTTATTTGTTTTTTTTTGGGTTTTGTTTCAAATTTAAATTGTTTTCCAAGTTGTTACACTCCTTGATAATTCAAAAGTAGTTTTGTTTGAATAAATGTTAATAATTTTTTTTTGAAAAATGAGTATTTTTTCACCATGGAACGCATTAGCGTATTTTACATTGATTTGTATGGGAAAACGTGTTTCGCTTAACGAGTAAGACTCTGGAACGAATTATGCTCGCTATAAGAGGTTCCACTGTATGAATATACACACACACACACACACACATATATATATATATATATATATATATATATATATATATATATATATATATAGGGGTCTACCGATATGCCTTTTTGCCGATATTGCCGATACCGATATTACCGATATTTTTTTTGCCGATATGAGTGCCGATATGAGTATTTGTTAGGACAAAAACCAGCGGTCATATTTGATGACGTCATTCTTAAATTTATCACTCGTAATTATTTATCTTTAATATTAGGGGACTACCGATACGCATTTTTGCCGATATTACAGATATTTTTTTCCGATATGAGTGCCGATAGTGTATTTGTTAGGACAAAAACCAGCGGTCTTATTTGATGACATCGATCATTCTTAAATTCATCACTCCTAATTATTTATATTTTATATTAGGGGTCTACCGATAAGTATTTTTGCCGATATTACCGATATTTTCTTCCGATATGAGTGCCGATATGAGTATTTGTTAGGACAAAAATAACAGTGGTCATATTTGATGACGCCATTCTTAAATTTATCACTCGTAATTATTTATATTTTATAATTAAGGGGTCTACCGATATCCAGTTTTGCCGATAATACCGATTTTTTTTTCTCCCGAAACGAAGTTTCCGATGTGTTTACAAGTTCCAGATCATGACCTACAAAGGACTCATAACAAAACGAACCGTCCTTTATAAAAATGGACAAGCAAAATTACGAAGTTCTTTTGAAACTTCAACCTTGACTCATAATTATTAATTCTAACCAATAGTTTAATGGCTTTTGCACACGGCCACCTTTATGAATGAAATAATGAGGACAAAGTAATAGTAATACTAGTAATAGAATGAAAATGAGGTTAAAGGTTGAATGGTTGCCAATGACAACAAGTCTTCACACGGTACATTTTGTTATTCCATACCAAACGAAATGTTTTAGACATCTGCGATTCTGCGTGCATCTTTGCTATTAGAGCAATTACGTGAACATAATGTTATACATTTATTAGAGATATTACGGTATACTTGGCATCGGCACTATTTACACAGTATTTCTGAGTATACGAAAATCGGCCGATACCTAAACAATATCAAAGCACATGGCAAACTGTATCGTGGTTGCACATTTTAATACTAGGACTCTTTTGACTATTTCAATACCGGTATATATTAATTTGTCGAGATATTCTAAATCTAAATTATAGGGTTTTTTTTGTTTCCGTTTTTTTTTGGGGTCAAAATGTCACTTTTTATGAAATATCGGTGACGTCAATATCGGGACCTTTACATGCTACCGATACCGATATTGCCGATATCCAGATATCGGTGCCGATATATCGGCCAGCCGATATATCGGTAGACCCCTATATATATATACACACACACATAGGTACCACGGTAAACATCTGCTTTGGAAAAATTCCAACTTGTTATACGTCCTATTTGGACAAGAAACATTTCACTAGGTATACAAACTTCATTTGGAATATGACCCGCTAGAACTTGTATGAGTCAAAATGACTCATCCTGCGCGCGTAACTTGTAGGAATCACAACACACCGCGCTATGTTCTTGTATGTTAGTGCTGCAGTTGCTACTATACAGTTAACGACTCGCGCAATGACAGTGAATTTTCACATGATTTTTGCGCTTTTCTTACAATTTTTTTAGTAAATTTGCTAACCAAGATTTATAATAAAGTTAACGAGAGGAGCCAAAATAACGAAAAACTGGTTAGGATCATCATGGCGGTGAAAAAAATATTGTTGTAAAGTATGCACGTGACATGCGTATCCGGGGACTTTGTTGCAGCATACTGAGAACAACGATTTCTTTTGATGGTGAAAAGCAAAGCGTTATTAAAGGGACTAATGTTGCGAAGGTGGGCGAAATCGATTACAATGTAAAGATCAGGGACATTAGAGCATATTGAACAATTGCTTTTGATCTGGATAACAGAAAAACAGAAAAAATGCCACAAAGTTCTTTTTATTTACCGTATTTATACGCATATAAGCCTACATCGCATATAAGCCGACCCCCTAAAACTGCTTTATAATGGCCAGTTTTTGCAAAAAAAATAATAATTAAAAAGTACTTAAAAAAAACAACCGCATATAAGCCGACCATACAAGTGTCTAATTTTACTCAATATTTTTGGTTTCTAGACATTTGTTACTTTAAAGATGTAAAATGCTTACTTTCTGTTACATACCAGTTTGTTTACCTTTTGGAATGCCACAAAAACGTGTTGTGCTCTTTCCATATAATTTGCTATAATAATATCTGAACCTCCGCTCATAAGTTGTTCACAACTGATGATTAACAAAGTATTTATTGAGAACAAAATTATACATTTTAGTGTCTGTCGTTGTGTCCATTTTGTTTTATGCGCATATAAGCCGACCCCCTAATTTCAGGATTGTATTTTATAGTTCTAAACTCGGCTTATATGCGAGTATTATAGTATTAAGCAGTATTTAAATATAAATTATTTTATACAACCACTTCAATAAATGTATAATATGCCAATAACAATATGATTTTTAAATGGGAACGGATTAATCATTTTCCCTTTATTTATTAAGGGAAAAAAACTTTGGTATACGTCCTGTTCGGTATAAGTCCAAGAATCGGGAACGGATTAAGGACTTATACCGAGGTACCAATGTGTATACATTCAATTCAATTAAAAAAACAAAACAACTTTCATATCATACTTAAAGAAACTATAAAATGAATTGAATGGAACACATAGGCTACGTTTATTAGTAGACAGAGAGAAGTTCAGTAAGATAGGAAGGGCAGGAGACGGAAAAGAAGTTTTGTCAGAGACCGGACTGGTAGTAGTTGATGCGTGCTTGTACTGGGAGCTAATGAAGTGAATAAAAAAGTGGAGTGTTATGGTCGAATTTTTTTTACACCTTTAGGATAAGTCTGGCAGCGGAATTTTGAAGTTTGTGTAGTTTTTTATGTCTTGCTTTGGTGAACCTTAAAGAAAATAGATGCAATAAACAGGACGTGAGTGAAACAGAGCACAGACTTAGGTTTTCGTTGAGTTTGCCGATGGCGGTAGAAGCAGAGAGACAAATGTAAGAGACATAGCTATTTGTGTGATGTCAGAAATAATGTAGCCAAGATTTCTTGAAGATTATGTTGAACTATATATCGAGACTAGCTACCTCAAGATACAATTTAGAGGATGATTTATTATTACGAAATGATGTAATGCTTGAAGTGCGCCTATTCTCTGCGTTTTGTCAGGTAACGACCGTGTTTTAAAAATAACACAACGATGATTTCAATTTGAAGCCCGTTGTATCTGTTTCATTATTTTCAGATTTTCGGTTCTATATTCGTAACCCCAAGTACCACTGTATATTGATTTTTAAATCACCCCATATCAGCCAAGTGATACGGGAGTAACATGCAATGTCACTGAGTGGAAGAAAATATATCTTATCACACAGCGTGCTGAAGATTATAGATCACCATTTGTTATCTTCGATCTCCGTCTTGCGTGTATTAAATGTTATCAAAAAACTATTAGAAATAGGTACACTGAGGTCACTTAGAACGTTGAAATTAACATTATTTTCCTTTTGATTTAAAATTTTTTAATAATTGTAATTGTACGCAAGTTGTTCATAAATAAATGGTTTATAGTTGTATCAATACTTTCCCGACTGATCATCTGACTTTTCTCTTGACCAATAAATGTAGCCTGAAATCTCCATAATATAAGTTTTGTTAACTTACAAGAGTTTTCCTTTTAATATTTTTCTCTGGTATTTCTGTATGCGAATTGCGGTGAGCCCATCCGGAGAATATGGGGTACCGCACTATATAAGGTGTCATTATTATTATACTATTATTAAACTCATTCCCGTCTACCCAATCCCAACCCCTTTTTTTCCAACCCACACTTTTGCATTCATGGAGATGATAAATAAGAAGAAGGAAAAAAAAGAGATTTTTAAGAGGTACCTAGACGTCATTTCGTAGCCTACGCTTTAAAAATGAATTTTCGCGTCATTATGATGTTTGTTTGACTAGGACTGCGAACACGGAACGCGTTAATGGGAATCAGCCATTTTCCCCCTTATACACTAACTGATGTCTTCTGTTGAATTTCACGAGTCAAGCTTAAATATTTGCAATTATGTGTTGTTTCGTACACTATATCACACTAAACATCATAAGTTATTGACTTCAAACATCCATGTAAAATTCAGCCATAATACAGTCCAAGGTACATCTTGCTTCAGATCAGTTACATTTAATTAACTCAATTACCTGAGATGCACGAGGGAAGTATTTAAGCTTGTTTTCAAGTTGGTTTATTCTTGATTCGTGAGATCCCCCATTAGATGATTGCATCTTTAATTTTGTACTTTCGGTAGAGTGCTTCAGAAGTTTGCGGTGATGTCACCGAAGCAAATGCATATACATGTCAGGGGTTCTTAACCTGTGATCCATGCTTGACCTCGGCTTGAATCTGAGGCGTCTGGGCGTTTTCTATATAATCTTTAGTTTATAAACGGGTCTATTAAGAACCTCAAAAGAGTTCAGTCATACAAAAGTTCCTAATTAGAGGTCCTTAATTAAGTCTACCTGTTGTCAAGGTAGCAATGACAAATATGCAACCAGAGAACGACCATCTTCGTTTTCATTGATTTTAGTTAACTTCACAACTCAATTCATGTTTTTTTTAATTGTAACCCACTTCAGGTTTATCAGTTGGCGAGATTTTTTGTTTTGTTAATATGTTGGGTGACAATTGTTGTTTCTGAACACGTTCATATGTTTGGTGACAATAATTGTTTATGAAAGCAAAATTTAAAAAAATGAATTAATTAAGAAATGAGTTGACTTTGTTTGGATCCTGGCTGTTAAATTCCTATTCCCGCCGCCCGTCCCGACATTATTCTAACACACCACTACCCCTCAAAGCGACAGGCTCATGATTGATTTTGTGAGTTCGATTCACTTTTCTATAATGTGTGCCTTATGGGAATATTTGAGCTTTCTCAAACGAAATGTTTTTTGTTTTTTTCATGAAACACGCATAACCCCTGTCAAATGTGCTAAAAGTGCAATGCCTAAACATCAGGTCGTAGTCGGTTCTAAAATAGTCTAATCCTGGCGCAAACATAACTTATTTCATTAAAAAAATTTTTTTTTGTATCGCATTTGTTTGGTTAGGCATTTGTTCATACTGTTGAATACGACTCATTTAAGAAAAAAATTATTTTGGGAAAAAAATAATTGTAATGAAATTGTCCGAAAATGGATGGAGCAATTTTGTCGATGTGTTGTATGTAATTTTATTAATTGTATGTAATTTTCGGTAGTAAAGCCTGCCCATTTTTGTAAAAAAATATTTTTCCTATAGTTCTTCTTTTTAATACCTTCAATCCACAGCCATTCCAAAGCTCTCTCACCGATACCCAAAACATTATTTTATGCTTTTTAGTTAATTTGAAATCGTGGTCTTTAAAGCGTTTTAAAAACTTTTATGTTGCTCTAATAGGGTCGGGAAATTTTTTGTTTGACAGAGCCATAAACACCACATATTTTGAAAATTAATTCTGTGAGAGCCATAAAATATGTTTTAAGCTAAAAATTCAAGTAAATGTTTGCATTTTGTGTAATTTCAACAATAAATTACAATAATTATGTCTCTGAATTATTTTTTTAATAACATTGTTATGCTGTTTATTATATGCAACTAATATGTAGATTAAATGAGTCTGAATAAACGTTTTTTTTATAAACGAAAAATTTGTCTGAGAGCCAGATGCAGCCATCAATAGAGCCACATCTGGCTCGCGATCTTAGGTTTCCCGACCCCTGCTCTAATCTCAATCTTGAATGTGTTCAGCTAGTGGCATAGAAAGTCTATAATATGTTCTTAACTTAAATATTACCACGTCTCTAATGGTCTGTATCATGTTGTTACACTTCTAAACCAACTATTTCCAGGCTCCGTATCATGTGCTTACACATTAGCATCATTTATGTTCAGTCTACATCATGCTTTTAGCAATTTTACAACAGTTAAAGTTTATATATATGTATATATATATATATATATATATATATATATATATATATATATATATATATATATATATATATATATATATGTGTGTGTGTGTGTGTGTGTGTGTGTGTTACTTACACTTATACATCAGCTATACTCATGCTCTTAAACATGATCATTAAGACTCTACATCAACTTTAGTAAGGTTGTAAAACACGTTCTTACACATTTCACGTTCAGGCTGATATTATGTGTTTGTTAGGATTAAATCTTGTAAAATCAATTTGACTTACTACCCGTGAACTGATTTTCTTATATCCTTGCACACGTTCGCTGTCGACGACAATGCCTTAAGTACTTTTGGTCACATATGCTCCATGTACTGAATTCCTTACCTACAACATATGTTAACTATAAAACATTTTTTTTAAACGCCCATTTAGACATTACTGGTAGCTCCGTAAACAACTGTCTTCTTTGCAGATTTTCCATTATCATGGGCGCTGCACAATTTTGCAATGAGCAAAACGTATTTTGCTAGAGGAATGCTTAATAATTTAAAAAAATATTTTTTATAGCATTTTGATCAAACTTTGAAATAGGACCGTGTTGAAAATGTCAATCCTACATCAAAGTTAATCCTACCGACGTGCCTAAAAATGCTCCGTATTTAGATGCTCTCTTCTGACAGTTACCGATGGCCAAGGATTGGTTCCATTTCTTCAAACATTCCTGAAAGCGTCTCAGGATGAGTTTACCGTGCAGTATTTTTTCTTTCATTTTTCTCCTGTTTATTTTTTTAAATATGGTCATTTTATGGGGCTCACAATTCGATTTCCTGGCATTGATGTTTTATGCATAGTTTATCGCGAGCTCATACATCCGGGCCTTGGCTGTGATAAAGCCATCGTAGTCGTTCAAAGCGCAAACTGTTGCTCTACATTGCTTAATTTGGTCGTATTTCATACAATCTCATGGCAGACGGAGTCGGTTTTATGCATACAAAATCAGTTCCTTTGTTTTTCGCCTCGGGCGTTGTATAATCCTGATTGATCCTCACACATTTCAATCTATAATAACTATGCTCCGCTACACAATTGCAAACTAGGGCAGTGAGTATATGAGACCTCATAACTTTAAACATTAAGCTGGACTTGGGTTATTATTTATTTTGTTGGTTAAACATGAGTTTACTTGGATTGAACCGGTGTAACAGGCCAGATTAAATCGTTGACCAGAATATTGGGGGAACTAACCCGGAAACTCGGGAATATGGAGTAATTGCCAACCAGTTATAATTCGGGTCGTGTCTCGCTACAACTTGACAACGGATTCGCTGAACTAATGAGCGTAACAAATGCTGGATTATGATTATATTATAAGGATATAAGAATTTAGTTTTCATGCCTTTGTCATTGCTTCTGGACACTGTATACTAGAGTTCAAATTCAGCGTCACAATTCGACACATGGTCATTTTTTTGGGGTGGGTTGTTTTTTCCTCTAGGTTTCTCCAGAAGTAGAAGAATCAACTGTCGCATGCCATTCAGTTTCTGTCGAAAGTGATTTTATTCCCCCCCCCCATTTTTTCCTGCCCTCACCCTCCCAATAATGTTCACTACTGTTTTAAGACACATTCATCCAATACTGTTTTATTAGGCTGAGACGAAGTTAAGTGGTGGTTTCATGTTTCTTTTAACAGATATTTGTGTGTGGGGGGAGGGGTATATATATATATATTTATACTGGCAGACCCGTCGTGCGTTGCAAGGATCTCGGTAAAAAGGAATAAATGTAGATACAAAATAAATTACATAAAGGGTCACCGGGCCCACCAGTTTAACATATGACGTTCGAAAATCTGCCCATTTTAATCAATTTTTTAACAAATATATTTGGGGCCCATTTAATGCAAGATGTCAAGTTCAAAACACCTGTTTATTTCAGTCAATTTCATAGTGTATATATTTATCTATATTTATCAAGATCTTTAATACTTTAATTGGGAATAAAATCTTAAACGTTTATGAAAAAAGACATTACGGGCCCCCAACCCCGAAGAAATGCACTTAAGAAAATTAGTCCCTTATAGTATTTCAATATTGGCTACCAAGTTGTTATATACAAAGTTTGGTTAAGATCCATCAATTTACCTAATAGTTAACGCTTAAACTAATTTTTATATAGCTCATATAAGAAAAAAATCATATTATGGGCCCCCGGCGCGCCATGAGTGTTAACTTTTGCAAACAAGTAGCCAGTGACCATCCCAGGAGAGTACTAAAAATTCTCCAAAAGTTTCATGGCGATCGGATTAGGGGCCATCCATATATTACGTACGCACGAAATTCGTATTTTTGTACGGTTGCATGCCGAACAATTTTGGGACCCCCCATGCGTTCGTACAAATTCGCTCACCTCCCCCCCACCTTTTGAAAAAAAAATTAAGCTGGAGTCAGAAGATATTGGTTTTACTCTTTGAAGCCGCCCATAAATGACGTCACACGCCTAAAAAAGGGGTGGGTGAGAGGTCGCGCATTTGTGACGAGGGGGAGGGGGGGTGTTTAAGAAATGTGACGCACATCAAAATGCACACTAAAATATTTGAAAATGCGGTTTTTTTGTTGTTTTTTTTTGGTGAACGGAGGGGGTTCAAAGCTTTGGGACCGTTCATTAATGACGTCCCGCGATTATGGCCGATTTTCACTCCCCCCCCCCACGACACGCGTCTTCACTAAAAGTTGCCCCCCCCCTTTTTTTTTCCCCCTCCAATATTACGTCACAAAAATCCCCTTTCCCCCCAAAAAATACATTTTTAAAATTTGAAAATTAGCATGTTTCAAATCACTTTTGTCATTTAAGTTTAAGTATGTATTTAGTGTAAGGCTGCGTAACACGTGCGAAGCCCATGTAAAACGTCATTAAATAAATTGTAAACAGACACATTTTTAAGTACAACTTTTATTTTACGTTACGCGTTTTGATGTGACATTTCTTATACTACCCCTCCCCTTCGTCACAAATGGTCGACCCGCTCCTCCCTCTAGGTGCGTAATGTTATTTACGGACGGCCCCGAGAAGGGGCTGTCCATAAATGACGTCACGCGAATTTGGCACATTTTTCATTCCATGCCAACCATAGACTGTGATTGGTCGACCCTATCGAGGGTCATTCGTCATGCGCATTTGCTCGCGTCTTGTGCTTGTCCTAATATCTGGTGAATTATAAATATCGACTATTTTATAACCAGCATGCTACTCTCGCAATCTCTTTCACTCATATTTTGATCTAGTTATGTTTGTTTATAAGTACGAAGAACCAGACCGTCAACATCTTATACTTATATGCTAGTGGTTAAATCTGTCACAGTTGAAGATGATCTCTATCTGAGCTGTGTCGAGACGCAGTCTACGCATATGAGAAGGAAATCAACATTTAAAGATTGAGGATGAGCACAGGGCTGTTGCTTCCCTTTCCCAACTCTAACGTGCAGTCCAGTTAGGCATCAGGGGAAATTATACAAATACTTGTACATTTTGTTTTATTTTATTTACGGATTCACTAAATAACAAGGGGACGCGGTAAGTAACAATAATAATATACCAAAAATGTCCTTGGCGAAGTAATATGAATAGGGGACAAGTAAAGGACTTTATGTAAGATAATGATATGAATAAAAATAACCTCGCTAAATGCGGGTCCAGGCCCTAACGAACAGAGCACGATGTCGTGTCGTCATAGTCTGTAATTATACCAGAAGATGCCTATCCAATTTAGTGAGAGTTTGGTCAATAAATGTAACAATAAAATAGCGTGACACTGATACTGTCTCTTAATTGAAAACGCTTTAAGCCCGCATATCGTTGCTGAGTGAGTCGAATTAAATTTAGGCATTGCATTTTTTAATGGAATTTTCAAAACCAAACTCTTAGGAGGTCTAGTTAATGAATCGACTCTCGACTTGCGTGAAAATGTAAAGCATTTAATATATATTATATATATATATAAAATAGCTAACCTCTCTTTAAAATGTGCTCATAGAATACAATTTGAGATCAAGGGATGTGTGAGCTGCGCTTGTAGTTTTAGTCTTGCTGGTAGACAGCATGTTTTGAGACATACATATTTAGAACCGTTGATGAAGGGATTCTTTCAGTGCAGAGCAGTTTAGTTACCTATGAGTAATTCATGCGGATAGATCAAGGTGTGTTCTGATGGACATTGTCCTATAATTATTATGATTTAGATTCGTATCGTATCCTAGCGTGAAGAGACTCCTCGCACAGGTTGTCAGTACCTCGGCTTGGAGATGTTTGCCAGAGTTTCCAACTGTATCAAAGACTGCTGCAGGAGCTCTACCAACTTCTGTAGCTCCGAGGGCCCTTCCAAGGTAAATAATGCGCCAGGGAGGAGGGGGGAGAGAGGAAGGTTGGCGGTGTGATAATTTTTTTTCAATTTCGTTGTATATAGTAGGTAGAGCTTATTCAAGTGTAAAAGATTTACCCCGTGTCTCTTTACGACTGATGATTGCATGCATGTCTTCTTAGAGTTTATACTCTGAAGTGTGTCACTGTCACTGGAGATGTGATATTTGCTGTATGTGTCACTTTAAATTTGCTGTATGTGTCACTTTAAATTTGCTGTAAATGCCACTCTCGTGAGATATTTTAAATGTATGTAATTTTAGGTTTTATACTTACTGCATGTTATTTTACGAGTGGTACTTCATTATGAAAAAGTGCCCCTTGCGGAAATGTATAGCTTCGACTTGAAAATCTCTTTGCCAACTGTCTTACGCTCAATCAACACGATTTCAACTCCCAAAAAACATTTAATCACTATAAACTGAGGCATACCGGTTAGAGAACTGTTGGATGATAAACTAATGGATGCCTGTGATAGAACTGGTTATTGATAGCTTATTGCTCGTCGAATAAATACAGTGGAACCTCGGTATACGTCCTTGATTCGTTCCAGACCCTTGGATGTATACCAAAAAGGACGTATACCAATACCAAACGTATTTTTACTAAAAAAATATAGGGGAAATGGTTAATCCGTTCCCATGGGGAAAAATCATATTGTTATTGGAATCGTTATACATTTATTGACGTGTTTGTATAAAATAATTTAAACACTGCTAAATTTTAAAATACTTTAATAAAAACAACTTTAACAAATGTGTTTTCTGTTTTCATGTTGTCCAGATCAAAAGCAATGTTTCCACATGCTATAAAGCGATTTTTCCACATGCTCTCATTTCCCTGATCTTTGTTTTGTAATCGGTATCACTCCATTTGCCCATTTAATAGTCTTCGTTTTTCACAATCATGCTTCAATTAATTCCCGGACAAGCGTGCCAATTTCATATTATATAACAATCTCTTTTTTCAAATCCATGGTGATCCTATTTGTAAGAACTCATGGGACAATTTAGAGTTAATGTGCAAATCGTTCACTGAATGGTAGCGACTGCCATACTTATTTTCTTGAGTATCTCGCGGTGTGCTGTAACGATGTGTCTTTTGTCTCAAAGGGGCTGTCTATAAATTACGTCACGCCTCTAGGGGGGAGGGGGTCTTACATTTGTGATGATATTTGACGAGAAGGAATGTTTGCTTGTTTTTTTTTAATTTATTATTTTTTAAATTATTTTTTTAAGAACTGTGATGACACATCAAAGCGCGCAAATTGAAATAAAAATTAAATATTTTATTGCTTGCAATTTATTTAATGACGTTTTAAATGGCTTCACGTGCGTTACGATTTGAGAGTACTTAACTAAATACACACCTAAATGACAATAAAGTGATTTGAAACATGCTCATTTAAAAATAAGAAATACGGCTTTTATTGGACGAATTATGTGACGTCATATTTGAGGGGGGGGCTAACTTGTTGTGATGACTTGTGACGAGGCGGGGGGGGGGAGGGTCGGCCAAAATTGCGTAACGTCATTTATGGACGACTCCAAACAAATTCATGCAAACGGGTCGTATTTCAAACAAAGGTCGTATTTCAAACAAAGGTCGTATACCAAGCAAATGTTTCGCGTCCAAACAGGACGTATACCAAGTGGGACTTATACCAAAGCAGACTTATACCGAGGTTCCACTGTACTATTATAAAGAAATATATTTATAAAAAAAATTACATGTGGTAAGATAGGTGTTGATGAACACTCGAAAATGTTACCGTATGAAATAACTTGCCAGTCAAAGGGAAAAAATCGTAGATCCTATGTTGATTTCTTTATTTACAAGCTGGTTGGTATTTAATTGATTTTAATCCAAGCACAAGTTTCTTTCAACAGTTTCCTTATGATTCTCTTGGTTTTTTTTATTAGGTTGCTAATCATTACTCCCGTTTTAGGTTGCGTTTGGTTTGTTGGTTTTATTTACTGCCCCATTAACTATGTACTACCTTTCATATTTTACCTTCTATCCTTATTGGGGTTTCCTGTCCCGTTACTGACATTGTTGTGTTCTTTTCCTAACTGATGGAGTTTTTGTATACCTTTTTTCTGTATTCACACATCCTATTTTAGCTTGTTTTAATGTATATATATATATATATATATATATATATATATATATTATATATATATATATATATATATATATATATATATATATATATATATATATATTACAATACATAAAACAATTAATTCTAATTTAGAGATACAACACAAAGATAACTTAATACAAGTCTCAGATAGACATAAGGATAAAATCACCTGCCTTATTCCTTATGCAAGAACAAAAACATACAAATTCTCGTTTTTCCCGTCCGGAATTCGGGCATGGAATGTGTTGCCTGAAGAAATCAGGAAAACCAACACTTTATCAACAATAAAAACTCTTATAAGAATGCAGGACTAAACACAAACCATAGATACGCGTAGGACGCAAAAATCTTCTGTATAGAAGGAGAGTCTGTAACAGATAAGAAGATAAGATAAGAGGTATGTGTCACGTCGAAGCTATGTGTCACATGGTAGCCATGTGTTACATCGTAGGTATGTATCACGTCGTAGGTATGTGTTACATCGTAGGTATGTGTAGCATCGTAGGTATGTATCACGTCGTAGGTATGTGTTACATCGTAGGTATGTGTCACATCGTAGGTATGTGTCACATCGTAGGTATGTGTTCATCGTAGGTATGTGTTCATCGTAGGTATGTGTTACATCGTAGCCATGTGTTACATCGTAGGTATGTGTAACATCGTAGGTATGTGTAACATCGTAGGTATGTATCACGTCGTAGGTATGTGTTACATCGTAGGTATGTGTTACATCGTAGGTATGTGTTACATCGTAGGTATGTGTAACATCGTAGGTATGTGTTACATCGTAGGTATGTTTAATATCGTAGGTATGTGTCACATCGTAGATATGTGTTAAGTCCTAGGTATGTGTTACATCGTAGGTATGTGTTACATCGTAGGTATGTATCACGTCGTAGGCTAAATCGTAGGTATGTGTAACATCGTAGGTATGTGTTACATCGTAGGTATGTATCACGTTGTAGGTATGTGTTACATCGTAGGTATATGTGTTACATCGTAGGTATGTATCACGTTGTAGGTATGTGTTACATCGTAGGTATGTGTTACATCGTAGGTATGTATCACGTCGTAGGCTAAATCGTAGGTATGTGTAACATCGTAGGTATGTGTCACATCGTAGGTATATGTATCACGTTGTAGGTATGTGTTACATCGTAGGTATATGTATCACGTTGTAGGTATGTGTTACATCGTAGGTATATGTATCACGTTGTAGGTATGTGTTACATCGTAGGTATATGTATCACGTTGTAGGTATGTGTTACATCGTAGGTATACGTATCACGTTGTAGGTATGTGTCACATCGTAGGTATATGTATCACGTTGTAGGTATGTGTTACATCGTAGGTATATGTGTTACATCGTAGGTATGTGTTACATCGTAAGTATGTGTTACATCGTAGGTATGTGTTACATTGTAGGTATGTGTTACATCGTAGGTATGAGTCACATCGTAGGTATGTGTTACATATATATATATATATATATATATATATATATATATATATTAGGGGTCTACCGATATGCCTTTTTGCCGATATTGCCGATACCGATATTACCGATATTTTTTTTGCCGATATGAGTGCCGATATGAGTATTTGTTATGACAAAAACCAGCGGTCATATTTGATGACGTCATTCTTAAATTTATCACTCGTAATTATTTATCTTTAATATTAGGGTACTACCGATACGCATTTTTGCCGATATTACCGATATTTTTTTCCGATATGAGTGCCGATAGGGTATTTGTTAGGACAAAAACCAGCGGTCATATTTGATGACGTCATTCTTAAATCTATCACTCTTAATTATTTATCTTTAATATTAGGGGACTACCGATAGGCATTTTCGCCGATATTACCGATATGAATATTTGTTAGGACAAAAACCAGCGGTCTTATTTGATGACATCGATCATTCTTAAATTCATCACTCCTAATTATTTATATTTTATATTAGGGGTCTACCGATAAGTATTTTTGCCGATAGTACCGATATTTTTTCTCCGATATGAGTGCCGATATGAGTATTTGTTAGGACAAAAATAACAGCGGTCATATTTGATGACGCCATTCTTAAATTTATCACTCGTAATTATTTATATTTTATAATTAAGGGGTCTACCGATATCCAGTTTTGCCGAAATACCGATTTTTTTTCCCGAAACGAAGTTTCCGATGTGTTTACAAGTTCCAGTTCATGACCTACATAGGACTCATAACAAAACGAACCGTCCTTTATAAAAATGTACAAGCATATTAGGTACTCCTTTTGAAACTTCAACCTTGACTCATAATTATTAATTCTAACCAATAGTTTAATGGCTTTTGCACACGGCCACCTTTTATGAATGAAACAATGAGAACAAAGTACAATAGTAATATAGTGAAAATGAGGCTGAAGCTTGAATGGTTGCCAATGACAACACGTCTTCACACGGTACATTTTGTTATTCCATACGAAACGAAATGTTTTAGACATCTGCGATTCTGCGTGCATCTTTGCTATTAGAGCAATTACGTGAACATAATGTTTACATGTTATCCATTTATTAGAGCAATTACGGTATACTTGGCATCGGCACTATTTACACAGTATTTCTGAGTATACGAAAATCGGCCGATACCTAAACAATATCAAAGCACATGGCACACTGTATCGTGGCTGCACATATTAATACTAGGACTCTTTTGACTATTTCAATACTGGTATCGGGGTCGATATATTAATTTGTCGAGATATTGTAAACCTAAATGATAGTTTTTTTGTTTCCGTTTTTTTGGGTCAAAATGTCACTTATTATGAAATATCGGTGACGTCAATATCGGGACCTTTACAGGCTACCGATACCGATATTGCCGATATCCAGATATCGGTGCCGATATATCGGCCAGCCGATATATCGGTAGACCCCTAATATATATATATATATATATATATATATATATATATATATATATATATATATTATATATATATATATATATATATTATATATATATAAAGTAATTATATTTATCAACTGTTTTTTTTTAATTTTGATTGGGAAAAATGTTGCTATATGAATTCTCCCTGACTGATCCTCTAGTTATTCTATGTGAAAATATTGGCCTGGGACTCATCTTGTGCCCGGATTTACTCCAGACAACAGCTGTGTTTTGTAATTTACCAACACGCGGGGTTTTACTTCAACATACTGCGTCCCCTTCACGTAATATGACTTCTTGTTAGTAACGTAATCGGGAGTATTTCCTTTAACAGCATGGACCATACGCGGGTCTTTATGTTTATGATGGGGTTGCGGTGGAAGGTGAAAAAATGGTTGCGTCGCATGGATCGAACTCCGAGAGTTGACGGTGGTAGTTGATAGATTTTTTTTTCAGGGTCTAATACGATAGGTGGATCGGTGTTCGGTGGTAAAGAATACCGCTCTGGTGCAGTCATGTCCATTCCTTTAATTCACAAGATCGAGCCGGTGAGTAGACTTGCGTTTTTTCAGTGTTGATAGAAGCCCATGGACTCTTGTGTGAGTTACCCATAAAGCTGTTAAAGCCTTGATTAATGTTCTTCTCGTTGTTTAGTGTCTCTTCCTGTTTAAATGTAACCAGTCCTAAAATGATGTGGGCCTGGGCACTGCTCGGCGACGTGCTTTAATGACTAAATCGGTTTTTAGATGTTTTGGTTATTGACGTTTGACTAATGAGTGGGGTTTAAACTTGAATTATTATGGAAATGAAAGTTGACTACGTCGGTGTTTCTCTCGACCGGCCTAGAGCTTCAAGTTCCTGGTTTGATGGCATTCATTTGTCGGTCCGCAAGTACAAAGTTGCCGTTCCACGAGTCCAAAAGTTTCCGGTCCGCGAGCCTTAAATGTGGGTCCCCTAAAGTTATGTTGCCCGTCCGTGAGTATAAATTGCTGTTCTATGAGTCTAAGGTTTTTAGTCCACCACAAGCCTTAACCTGTCGGTCTATTGGCCTTATGTTTCCTGTTATTAAGCGAAGTTTAATAATATGTCTAGATGGCTCCTTTTTAAAATCCTTTATATTAACTCGTGGTGTCTGGTTTATTGCTTGCTTGTTTGTCGAAAAAACTTTGGATCGATTTTAACCCACTTCCTTGTAAGCTAGCGAGCTGAAATTTTGCAGACAGACTCGTGCCGATGATAAAAACGATGTTTCAAAATTTCAGATCGATCGCATGTACTGTAATTAAATTAATGAATTATTTTTAGATTATATTTATTTATCTCTATGTAACATGTTAACTTTTTTTGCTATAGTGTCGTGGTGCGTATTATATTGAACAACCTTTCCTGTCGCGCAATAAGGTGCGTATTTTATTGACAATACTTTTTATAAACATTTTCCTGATCGGTGCGCATTATATTAAACATGTTTTACGAGACATAACTACAAATTTGGATTTTTGGATTGTCTTACGCTACGTATTATAATGAACATTCTTTTAGTTATGTCTCGTTCGTAAAGGATTTATAGTCAAAACTTATTTTTTTTACGGGTTTTAAAAAAAATTGTATTTGAAATGTGCGTGGTCGAGACATTTCGTTAAAAATACTGGGGGACTAGAAACCTTCCTCTGAAATATTTGTAAATGCCATAAGAAATTAATCTACTAACAACCATTCAAATGATGAAACTTACCCTGTGATAAGTAAGGCATGTGACAATTATATGATATATCCTCAACAAGAACAGTGGGACATGTAACATATTTAAAAGTTGCACCACACATATTTTTTTCTCTTCCTTTTGTGTGTGGGTGTATGTGTGGATGTGGGGCACTGAGGGACATCGAAATTTACGCTCTTATTCCATGTATCAAATTGTAACATTGATCTACTCAACCAATAAAATCATTACAATCTTGAGTTCAGTGTTAACATTGCTTATGTGCACGTGCTATTTTATAATTATTTATTTATTTAAAGAAAACACAGTTACGTTTGGTCGGGTTTATACGAACATTGAGACGTGCCTAAGTTTAGAGTTGTGAGTGTTTCATCTTCGGTATTCTTATATTTGAATTAGGAGTTTTCAAAATTTACTAATTACTTCTATAAATTATTATCCCGCCTTTTCTAAAGTAAACATTTCTGTAGGACTTATAACTTTTATTTTCAGTCTATACAAACGACTTCATTAAAAGTATTTCCCTTTCTTAATACGAGATTGATTCTCTCTTTATAATTTGAAAAAAAAAGAAAAAAAACGTAAAAAACCAAGTTTTTCACTATAAATCCTTTATGTACTAGACGTAACTAAAAGAATGTTCATTATAATACGCAGCGCAAGACCATCCAAAAATACAAAACTGCAGTTGTGTCGTAAAACATGTTTAACATAATGCGCACCGATCAGGAATATGTTTATAGAAAGTGTTGTCAATAAAATACGCACCTTATTGCGTGACAGAAAGGTTGTTCAATATAATACGCACCGCGATACTCTATCTCAAAAAATAACATGATACATAGGAATAAATAAAATAACCTAAAAATGCAATAATTTAATTACAGTACATGCGATCGATCTGAAATTTTGATACATAGTTTTTATCATCGCCACGAAACTGCCTGCTAAATTTCAGCTAGCTAGCTTACGAGAAAGTGGGTTACAAATCGATCCAAAGTTTTGGCGACCGACAATCAAGCAAGCAATCAAGGGTTCAAACAAACAGACACCACGAGTTAATATAAAAGATTTTTAAAAAAACATCACACGATGCTTTTCAGTCAGGTGGCTTGATTGCAAGAACAGAACGATTAAAGAAAAAATGAAAAGAAAAGCCAATTATTTGTTATTATATAATTGAACCTGCCCATTGAACTGTCCCATATGTTTCATCATGTCGAGATAACTCCAATCAGACATTCCTGTGAGATTAATAAACTAATGACGTCATCCAGACAGGAATGTGCAGATTTTCAACTTTATTTACAATTCGCATGGTACTGATTAATAAAATGGATATTATAAGACTAAAAACGTGGGGCGGGTGTTTGGTATAAAAATTAAAGATTTCTAATTTAGAAGGCAAAAGAGAGATCTTATAAGTGAGAGTATGAGTGAGCTGCGTATGTTAAACCTCATAAGCGCCCGCCCCACGTTTTTAGTCATATTAAATCAAAATACTTGAACTTATAAGTTTTAAATTATTTTCTTCTTTTTAGTCTGCTTATAAAAACGTGGTTTTTAAAATCTTTTTTTTACTTCTATTTATTTACAGTTAAAAACAACAAAGTCTAAATTGGAGCTTAAGGTTAAGGTTGCTAATGCAAATATTTATCAAACTTGTTTCAATAAGGACTTATGAAAGTGTCACTGTGAACAAATGACATATTTTACGCGACCTTGATCTTTCTTCAAGGTTCACCCTTCGTAATCCTAAGATTATAATCTGCCCATTAAGGTGATTTTTGTGATATTTTAGAGTGTAAAGTAAAACACAAATCTCTCACCCCTTTCATGCCATGCACAATCACGCTTTCTGACATACACACAAAATGACACACTTCTATAGACATAAAAATGCGCACAGTTCTACAATTGTTTCACATGGGAAGAGACGCGTGAAAGCTTTTAAAGTGTTTTTAACGGAAAGATATCATCTTTTGATTGTATCCTTTCAACATACCAATTAACTTTTGGAAATGAGATTTTTATTTTATCGCCTTGAACGGAATGGTTGTATAGGCCACTGTAATGGTCGGTCTCGGAGCTTGCAATAGTTCGGATTGTCTTTGTAGTGTGTAGGTTGCTGTTCAAATTGCGACTGTTTTTGTCCCCACAATGATTCCATGGCTTTGTTTTTGTTTTATTATTTGACCCCACTGTTTTCATGTAACCGATTACCTTACCCCGACGCAAATAAGACAATAAATTGACAGTTATAAACCATCGACATAGCCCCCCCCCCTATTAAGCCAGATTTGCGACCTTTTAACCTTGGTTGGCGTCAGTAAAATTTTTGTTTGTAGGAATCTTCACTGCTTGAATTACTTTGATATTTAAAGAACCTTTTCAAGCGTTTCAGCTTCATCATGAATCATAACATCTGTAGTTATTTTATTGGTCATTTCTATCAATACTTGTCTTCATTTGTCAATAAAAACATTAAACTTTGATTGTCTTTACTTAAGAGTATTTCTTTCATCCACGTCAAACATTCTGATCTGTAAGGCCACATTTGTATTAACTTTAATCTTAAAATGCTAGTTGTTTTATCAGATTGTTGTGTTTTTTTTTACAAATATATTAAATTGTATTAGTTTGCCAAAATTTTAAAAGTAATACGTGTTCAAACGTTTAAAAATATTTTAAAGCAATATACTAGATATCTATTTAAAATTGTATATGATCAAAGGTTATTGTTATGTATATCTTCTATCAAAAACTTTCTTCCATATGCGATTTAAAATAAATATAGAGTTAAAAAAAATAATTTTAAGTTAAATATATATATATTACTTTTACATTTTTTGGCAGACTAAAACAATTTAATATATCAGTATCATTTCTTTGTGTTTGGTAACAAAGAATTTAATTTTTTTTTCTTTCTTATTTTAATTACCCGTCAACAAATGAATGATTTGTTTTTAGAAAAATCGTATAGGTTAGACGTTGGTTTGAGCGTTCAGCAGAACGATACTGTCATTTGTGTTTGTGACCCTAGGAGATAAGCGTAGAGACAGTGATTCGAATCAATGAAGTAGCAACTGAATCAAATCATTTAATGTCACTATCTGGACGTCAGCTATGAGGAAACCTCCCTAATGGGGATGCCCTCACCCAACACTCTGTGGTTGGCTATTGCGGTTGTCCGTACCCCCACAGGTAGGCTACAGTGATGCTTCCCCCTAACTTGCGACAGTCCTAGGTATATAAACCCGTACGCTGCACCGTGGTGGCGCCGCAGTTACAGCGGGTCGAAGTAGGAACAAATCCACAACCTCCTGTTATGGGAGGTAACCCCTATGAGAGGCAGACTAGGTCGACCTGTGCAGCTGCCATCTGCCCAGGGGGTCGTTTCGTGTCCCCGTCGGCTAGCTCTCCTTGGTGGAGGGGAGAAAGTTGCCGGGGAATTCCCCTAGGGGACCTATAAGAGTCTTAGTGACTCAGGACCTTTGACGCCATCTCAAATTTCACTATCTCTACAGTCCGCGTGGCGATATTCCAATGGTTCCATACGCACACTCTTCAGGTTCTATTATTATCGCTCTGACGATTATTTCTGCAAATTCACTGAATTGTAAGTGTTGTAATTAACCCAAATTTTCCCCACAAATTATTATATTAAAAATTAGGGCTGTGGAAAATAGCGATTAATTAATCGATTAATCGTTAAAAATTTGTAATCGATTAAAATTAATTTGATCGATTAAAGTTCTATTAAAATGTAAGAAAATATGTATAATATTTCTTTTCTCCAGTTTATTAATACATGTACTTTATATTTTTGTTACTTATATACTTTTCCCTCTTATCATTATTATTTATTTAGAATTGCATACGTAAACAAAAGGTTTTTCTTCCTTATTTCATGCATAGCAGAATAAATTTGGTCTGTTACGTCACAAAATTTGGCAGCCATGGAATCACCGCGACTTAACAGATTTTGTGCAATAATGAATCGCGACTTAACGGGAGTTATATATGCGTTATTAAAAATATAATTAATCGAAATTAATCGATTAATCCGTTATTTTTTCCCGATTAATCGAACACATTTTTAAAAATAAGTGTCAGCCCCAATAAAAATCAATTGATCAGTGTGCGAAATATTTATAAGACTCTTAGTATGAGTTAAAATCCCCTTCAATGTTAATAAAAGGAAACATAATGAAAAATATTAAAAATCATTGAAAATCTCAGGGCACTTTGTACACGCCAAAGATTATCTAGTGAGTGTTGGAAACACTCTTAAACAAAATAAACACTGGTCTTCTTTCAAATTATTTTTTTTACCGGTCATAATATTAACGAACATTTCATTACCTGAAAGTAGCTCTAATGTTTTCTGAATGTTTTAACCAAAAAAGAATTTGTGTTATGTAATGCCCTATTTTAAATGTCGAACATTTCGGATATTATAATGCCTTTCAGCTATTTAGGTTCGCTAATGAAGACTGATGAAGAGAAAAACAACAGTAATCAATCGCTCCAAAACTCATTTTCCGCGAATTACACTTTCTTTGTTAGGCACCAACATGACGCCCCTAAACTTTGGTGTCGATTGCCTGGGTCGCCTGCAATGTTTCCTTTAAGCTGCGCGGTCGCTCAAATATCTGACCGACTCCGCGCAGCAGTTTCGACTTACTGCGCAGCAAATTTTGTAAAATTTAGCACAAAAAATTGATGCTGTGCTATCCTTGGTATCCTTTGAGATATTCTGCATGGAGGAATGGACATGGTACCCGCAAGCCAAAAGTTGAGGGTGAATTATGCTAACCCAGGCGCTGGCGATCCACATTACGCCATTGCTTTTACCCAGGGCTTGCATAATATACGTGTATTATTTCAAATGAAAAAGTTGGTTTCGTGGAGTTGCTTTACACTTGATGTCCTTACGACGTGATAATCTCCTAGACTCAGCCATCAACAGGTGATATCATAGACGACGGACAGTACATATGTTTAAATATATCGTCAGATTGTTGCAGCACTAACATTAAACAGCCGTACTATTATAAACATTATACTGTTTGTATTTAAATTTTAAAAAAATTCTATTCAGAAAATGTTTCTTGTAATAAAATTATGGCTGTTATCGATTAATTAAAATTTAATCGTTAACTTTTGAAAAATTAACGATTAATTAATCGTTAATTTCAATTGAAGCCAAAAATAGAAATTTATGACGTCATAATACTGAACATTTCAGGGGAAGTTACAAAAACAGGTAATTGACTTTTTTATTTTATTGAGTTATTTCCCCTGTCTCACAGACATTGACAATTAAGAATATTTTGAACTAAATTTTATGACAGTGTGTTTCTACTTGATCGGATGTTTGTACTGAAGGTGGTACGTCAGCGATGTATTTGATCCTTTAAAAGAAAATTGTTTATGGCAGTGAAAACAGTAAACTTTTTCACCATCTTCGACTTTGTCATCCGCAGTTAGCTTAAAATCAAAATGTTTCCTCAACTTTGCGGTTATGTGTTTAAATTTAACTGCGCTGATGCTGTCAGCCATTTTTTAGTTGACGTCTGCCAGTCCACTCCACATAGATTAATAAAATAAATTATAATATTACGCGGGAGAAGTTTGTTCTTTAAAAAAGATATAAATTATTATTAATTATTAATAATTAATTATTTATTAATAAAAAAAATTTAAAATATTATAAATATTTTCTTTTATTTTAATCGAATTATTATCGATTAAAATAATTTTAATCGATAACAATTTTTAACGATTAATCTAGAAATTAATCGTAAATTTCCGCAGCACTAAATAAAAAATATTTTTTGAATGATTCGAAATAGTTCGAAATCTAATTTGTGAAATTCAAGACCGGTTAAAATTTTAAAGTTGAAATTTGAAATCTACTAATCGTTCATCATCAATAGTTTTTATTTAATTAGGCTTTTTTTATAACTCTATCTCAATCGATACCATCTTTGTAATCTAAGCCCACTTATCTATCCAACTTTAACCCTGTACAATAACCTTATCAGCTTGCATGCATTAAGAGAGCTCCATTTCGTGCTTTGGACCTCCATTTAAAACTTAGTTTACGCTATCAATCATGACGTAATGGAATAGTCTTTGTCATGTAATGGTTTTCATATGCCTGAACTTATTTATGGGGAAAAAAAATCCAGAATGTTCGATATTGCTGGAACGGCAAACATTTCCTGAATGTCTGTGCCTAATTTAAATTTACTTTTTTTTTCGAATTCAAGTTGTGAAAAATTGTGTCAGGCAGTGGTGCGTCATCAACTGCACCATTACTAAAGAGACGCATTGGTCTCTATTGCCCTCAGACTTCGATGAGCAGCCCGGTAAAGTAAGATCCTCACTGATGGATTAGCAAACCCTCAACACTTATAGGGACCGTAATCATCAAAGCATTGATCGTGCTGGCGCTTAATAAATAGAAAGAAAAAAAAGAAGACAAAATTATAGACGATCAGAAAGTATTGTGAAAACTCACTGATAGTCAGATTCAAATCCGCCTCTGGGGTGCTAGTTGTTCACGTCGCCGACCCTGAAATACGAGCAGCTATCTTTACAACCATTTTGACCGATTCTGCTATTAGAGTGTCACCGATTGCAGCTAATCCTATAATAAACAGACCAGAGTTCGCTATCTACGCCAGACCACTATAACTGAGGACACGGTAATGAGATTTTTCCTTTAAGTAAAAGACGTACAATTGATGCCATGGTTTATTTAAAATGTCAAGGTCACCGAAAAAGTTTTTTTTTAAAACTATTATACAATAGAGAAAAGAAAAAGTAAAATTATTATTAAAATAACCGTCCTAAACTAAACAACAACAAAAAAATCAATTGGATTTTCTGTTTAAACTAAGGCGAAAAAATGGATAATAATTTTTGAAAAATTGTCTTAGATACGAGTATTTTGTTAATGCTGGCTAACTGCTCATTAGCTGATGCTTCTGTGGAAGTAGATGGTGTATAACATACAAGATGAATCAGATACATTGGTGCATTTTATTATTTTTATTTTTATTAATTTTTTAAATTATTTTTTTTTAAACGTGGGAAAACGGTATGTTTGGATTACTCGGATTTGTACATTAGTTATTCATGATAACGAGCTTCTACTGTTAATTGCAGATTTTGTTCGTCTTATATTTCGACATTGTAATTGTCAATTGCGCGTATTTTCATTACTTATCTGAAATCTTTACATTCCTTCAACATTACCACCCCAAGCTCTTTTCTCTTGCTATTTAGATTAGCCAATGGAGTTTCGGAATTTGTGTCTGTGGGAAATGTGCAGGCGTTGTTGTTATTTGAGGAATGTATGGAATGTTCCACAAAAAACTTACCTACAGATTTTAACTTAATTGTGCAATCAGTCAGTGAACTTAGTCGGCATTTTCAAATAGAGGATTTAAATTAAAACACTCTTGGTTGCGTTGTCCGAATTGTAAAATGGAGGATTTACATTTAAAACCTCTTGGCTGCGTTCTGACTGATTTCTCCGAAAATGCACTTACAGTTTTTAGAAATCAATGATCCCAAACTTCAGAATTGTAACAGCCAGATGATTAAAAGTGCGCCCCTTGACATAATCTGAAACGAACTTTTGCCACACTGTTCATAAGAGTTGCATAAAGTACTTTGTGACACGGTGCTATGATTAGTTAATCACTGAAATAATATTTTTCAGCACTGCTTTGCAACTCTGTCTCATGCCTTTATTGATCCTGACCTTGACTCATGGAATGAAATTAGCGATACCGATGCGTGCATAGTTTTGCTTTTTGCAGAGAACCATTGTCTCAGTAATGTGACTGGAGGGGGAAAAATGAAGTTTATTAAAGGAAGTGACCAAGTTGATTGAAAGACATAGATAAAAATCCTGGGGCTAGCATGCGTTACAAACAAGTGAATAGTCAATTGTTAGTGAACATACAGTGTAAACGTAAACTGTATTTTTTTTAAACGACGTCTCTGTCACTTTCGGTTCCTGAGTTTTATCTAATACAAAACGTGCATGCAACTATTAGGGTTTTATTGTTGGTAAGTGTACAAAGTTACATAACAATTTCATTTTGGGAAAAAAAAGCCAAAATTAATTTGCAAGATTCTCGCACAAACCTGTGTTCAAACTGACAGATGAAACACAAAATAAACAAAAAATGCGTGTTATTTTTAAAAGCCCTTTAGAAACTTGTAACGAAGAGGCTTATTGGGGGCAGAATAGCAACAACTATCAGTATAAATATAGATGACATGGTTTCCATTCTTTGCATTATTCACTGTTGCATACGGACCACCATGCGATTTGAAATTTGAATATCTCATTTAAACTTTGCTTTGCGCCTTGAAAAATCAACAAATAAAACAGCTTGTTTTAGACTTCAGCCTGCTGTTCACTCGGTCAGATTTATGTAGTAAACTCACATGTTATTTCTACGTAGGGCCGTCCATAAAAATCGTTACGCTCCAGAGGGGGGAGGGGGTGTAAGAAAGTGTGACAGTTTGGGACAGGGCGAGGGGGTCTACTCTGGCCATGTAAGACGCCACTGTGTTTAATATTAAATTTTAATTATTTTGTTAGTAAAAATATTTTTGTTCGAAAGTGTGACGTACTTTAGGGGATAGGGGGGTCCGAGATTTGTGACAGTGGAGGGGGGAGTTTAAAATGGTCATAAATAGCGTGACGTACTTTATGGACGGCCTACATGTTTGTGTGTACGATCAGTACAAACCTAATGTTCAAAACAATAAAAAAATTTTAAAAAAATCTGTCTTATCGCAGCCTCTCTATTAACTACCTCACAGTTAAAGTGCCGGTAGATTTTCTAGTAGTTTTTATTCGAAAAGAAAAGTAATAATGTTAACAGTTTTATGAGCTGATTGTGAGGATCGAATATCTATGTTAATCGGTGAAAGGTACAGAAAATTAAGTGAAAACCAAAGTATAGCATTTAAACTGCATGTAACTGCAAATTTTTCATTTCTCACTGTTGCCTTGTCCCTTTTATTTTTACTTGTATTATTATTCCAAGGCAACTAAAGATATCAGAAAATATCCATACCTGTTTGTTTTTCCTTTGTTTTTTTTCCATTTCGACATGTAGCGAAAATGTTACTGAAAGTTCTATCATGTTCATTAACTAATGCCATTTGGAGAGAAATCTTTATACAGTTTATTTGAAGCCCATGGAAGTCTTGTGTTTCTTTTGTCTCCTCACAATGCCAGCGGCTGTTTAGAGATGTTCTTTTTAAGTTAAACAATTTGCCTTATTGGACATTAAACCCATCGTCTTTAACCATTCAAATTTAAAAAAAAAGAAAAGATTAATGTATTTTTCATGCTAAATTTCACTGTATTAGCGAATACCATACACAATAATGTTGTGTTTTCCCCACTTTTTTATATCTGCTTATTTTTATATTTAAAAATCTTTACACTGTCTTTTAAAATATCTCTTCTTTCTTTCCCAAATGTAAAGGCTTTCCTATATGATATTCTAAATAGAACTTACAGACATGAAAAGGTATTTTCGCCTAAGCTACACTACTTGATATAAACACAAACCGCTACACCTTAACCCGCTAAAATGCTACCCGCTACACCTCAACCGCTAAATGCTACCCGCTACACCTCAACCCGCTACAATGCTACCCGCTACACCTCAACCCGCTACAATGTTACCCGCTACACCTCAACCCGCTACAATGCTACCCGCTACACCTCAACCCGCTACAATGCTACCCGCTACAACCCGCTACAATGCTACCCGCTACACCTCAACCCGCTACAATGCTACCCGCTACACCTCACCCGCTACAATGCTACCCGCTACAACTCACCCGCTACAATGCTACCCGCTACAATGCTACCCGCTACAATGCTACCCGCTACAATGCTACCCGCTACAATGCTACCCGCTACACCTCAACCCGCTACAATGCTACCCGCTACAATGCTACCCGCTACACCTCAACCCGCTACAATGCTACCCGCTACACCTCAACCCGCTACAATGCTACCCCCTACGCGACAACCCGCTATAATGCAGAGCAGTTGGCCGAAAAAGCTATCCCCTGTGGCGTAGATCGATGTGTTATCACCCTTGGAATCGCGTTATTGCGAGGATTCTGTTGTTCACTTACTCTTCTTTCTTCAGTTTATTTTTATTTGTGTGTGTGTGTTTGTTTGTTTTTAATTATCTTTTTACCAGTAATTAAAAAAACTATCTATGAATACAAATACAACTGATCACAAGACTTGATAATTTTTTAAAAATTCAACGCCATTAAAACTGCCGTCTGCGAACTGGTCGATAGCTAACTGAGGAATGAAATTAGCTAATAAGTTAATTTCAAACTGAAACATAGCCGTGAATTATTTTGTCTTATCTGTAAGTAATGCTGGTATCCAGTTGAAAGTAATCGATGGTCTCCAGTTGTAAGTAATGCTGGTATCCAGTTGTAATTAATGCTGGTATCCAGTTGTAAGTCATGCTGGTATCCAGTTGTAAGTAATGCTGGTATCCAGTTGTAAGTAATCGATGGTATCCAGTTGTAAGTAATGCTGGTATCCAGTTGTAAGTAATCGATGGTATGAGTTTCTAAGTCATTATAGTTATCCAAGTAATCGTCACACAGTCTTGAACGTAACTAGTGTTTTCCAGTCTGAACGCATGTTTTATCCAGATTATATTATAAGTAATAATGATCAAGTCTTCAAGTGTACGCTGTTATTCAATGTGTACTTATATCTTGTCATCCAGATTTTACGTGCATGTTGTTGTCTATTCTGTGAGTACATTTTGTTATCCACACTGTAAATATATTAAGTTGTTATAAAGGATGTACTTTACGTCAGTATTTTTCTCATATACCAACCACTAATTTTATGTGTGGGCGGTTTTCGCTTTTAGAAGAAGATTAAAAATTGTGTTTCGGTTTTAAAAGAAAATTACAATGTGGCCATTTTAAAAAGCCAACGAAGCGCAGTCCATTATTTCATTAAATTTAACATCGGTAATTGAGAAGCTCCAGTTGTATCCATTGTCTTGTCAAAGTGTCTTGTCAAATGTGATGTCTGTTTCCAGATTTGTCATTCCGCGTCATGTTGTTGGTGGGGAGTTAGTGAAATCAAGAGACTGGAGAAAGAAGGGGAGGAGCGAAAAAAGGGGGGTGCATGCGATTCTAGAATTATTGGTATGTGTTTCTATTGTACATATGTTCTTGCTGGTGTGGTGGATAAAATGCGTCGCCAAATTCGAAAAATGATACCACAAAAGATTATTTTTTGACCTTTGATTGGCTATCGGAAATTTGAAAGGAATTCGATGTCTCTTTCGTTGAACGGAAAGTCAGTCGGTAAACGTAAAACGGAAGTGTTTTTGAATAGAACTTCGTCGAGTTTTAATTTCTACATGCCATTTTGATATTGTTAGTTTGTAGATTTTGTTGAAACTTTTTGATGCTAATAATATTCAAACTTTTAGCGCTGCCCAAAAGCCTCATATAAATCCATTGAAATCGACCTGAATTCTTGGGAAACGAAATGGATTTTAATAATAATATTTTTATAAAAAAATTATAAACATAAATAAATAAATAAATAATAATTTAAAAAACTCGTTTGTTCGACAATTGACTGTGCACTGTTGTTAGTTAGACAATAGACTGTGCACTGGTGTAACTTAGACAATAGACTATGCACTGTTGTTAGTCAGAATTCTCAGAGATTAAACGTCACCTCTTACTCCTGAAGACATTGCCCATCAAGAATAAATGCCAGTCAAACTACGACCTCATACAACGCTTACTGAACTGTTTACATTGGTTTGTTTTTAAACTTGTGAGAGGGGAGGGACCTTTATGAAGCAATGACAAAGGAATCAGTTTGAGCTCGTCACCAGAAGCGAAGTAGAGGGGACAAAAAACGGTGACCAGACATATGCGCACAAGACATTCGCGCACACGACAAACGCGCACAGACAATTCCGCAATGACACAAATGCGCACAGGACAAACGAGAACACCGATAGTTGCGCACACGGACAAATGCGCACACCGACAAATGCGGACACCGACAATCGCGCACAGTGATAAATGCGAACGGCTACATAAGCGCACAGTGACAAATGCGCACATTGAAAGTTATATACAATTTATTTACTTTAAAATATATTTAAATAATAATTTAGTTTGATTGAAAATAATTATAAGCATAGTAGGCGGTGGACGAGAGAAAAACGAACTGATGATTATGTCTGAGACAACACAGATAATGTATTTACATTTTAAAAGAATTAAGGGGGAAAATAATTAATAAATAAAATAATTCAAAAGTCAAAAGGAAATTCTTTTAGAATTATTAACAATCCTTTGAATCATGAAATTAGTATTACGTCTTATTTAAATTGTAATTAATGCCTTGTTAGACAATGACTATGGCTGGGGCTAGGGCTAGGCAGTTTTCTTAAAACTATAAACAATTATTTTAAAAAAAATATGATTTAAATGATCGGTTTTTACAAAATCCAGATAAACTTACAGCTGAAGACTCAAGTGGTTAAAAATATATTATATTATATATGGTATTTTTTATGTCTCCTACACTTATTATTTATAATATTATAATGGCAATTGCTCAAAGGCATTTTCATCATATTTCATGAATCGTGACCCACATTTATTTAGGATAAAATGTTTTCATAATGAATGCTAATTTAGTTTGCGGTTTCAAACATTTAAATTATAATATTTAAAAGATAATTTTATTCTATTATAACATGAGTTTGAAAAATAATATTTAAAAAGGTTACTGTTAGATAATTTGGATACGAATATGATTATGAATAAGTAATATGCCTATTTAAAAAATATTTATTGATATATATATAATTATTATTAATTGATGATAAAATTCTGATCTTTTTGTAAGCCGTCTGAACTATACCAATGAATTAAAAAAGAAAATATGAACCAGCCACTGAGTTGACATTTATTTAAAGTTAATTGATTGTAGTTGTAGTAGTAATTGACCTAGTTATAAAAGTAAACCTTTTTTTCAACGAATCATCAAGACTATCATCTCTAAAGTGCAATCTATTCTTAACATGATGTGGTGAACATCTTCATTAAATTTAGCAGCAAAATATTTATAATAATTTGCTCTTTCTACTTAAAACTTAATAGACTTGATTAGTATGGTGGGATTATCATTTTATGCATTGATCATTAAAATTTAACATTGCATGTATTTTTAAAAATCAAAGCTTTTGTAACTTTTGGCGCGGGTTCGAGTCTCTGTGCTGCAGGGATTTGTTTCCCGTCGCCTCAGGGAGTCCCTTGAATCATTAATAGCGGTAAATAAAGGCGGCAACACAACCCCCTCGTAGCTGTGCCCTGTGAACGCTGCTTCACTTGCCAAAGTGATTTCTAATAAAAGAACATAGGACGCTGTAATCTTCTATACAGAAGGACCAGTCTGTAATTTAAACGAATGTATGCAAGAAAAACACATACAAATAATCCTTCTTGCCGCGTGGACTTGAATTCGGGCGCGGAATGCGTTGCCTGAACGAACCAGATAAACCAACGCACTATCGCCATTCAAAGCTCTAATGAAACCGCAAGAGTAGACTTAAACCATGGATTAGCGTAGGATGCAATAATCTTCTATAAAGAATGAGTGTCTGTTGCCATAAATAAAGCTTTAATTTGTTGTGATCACACAATTCGTGTGTTTATATTGTCCTTTATTCGCAGTCCTATTCTTTATGATGCATTAGACATTTGTGCATCTGACTGCTTCAAATTTCAAGTGAGTTAAATAAAGAAACAAGTTTAAAACTGATTCAATAGCAACATCTGACCCTCCGTAATTAATTTAGCCATTGAATTATTTAACCCGTAACAAAATTTCAAATCCCTTTCTTTAAAGTTTAATTATTTGTTAATTAATGTGCATGGTCCTTTCAAAACAAAGCTCTTTATGAAAACTCACAAACGCTCCCTCGAATTTCCTTCACTAAAGATGTTTAAATATCTTTAAAATAATTTCCACCAAATTTCCTTTCGACTAACTAAATCGTCCATTCGATCAAGTTCCTTTCAAGCGAATTTCCGTAAGCTGCTCGGTTTTAAATGACCACTGTAAGCTTTGAGTATATAAAAAATGAGAGTGCAACCTTGATATACACTTAGAATTTACACTTTTATTGTTCATCTTATAATAACATTTAGTCCATCTTACATAACCATGGCCTACGTGACAGGTCCACCAAAATCAATTGAATCTTTGTAAGTTATTGTTGTTTGTGTCCATCTCATTTAATGGCCATAGTTTAGTTCGTTAAGGTAAAAGACATTATTAACAGTGCTGCTTTTCTTGGTGTAATTATTGGTTTCAAAGATGAGATTAGTCTCCCCTTATTGATTTCTTTACATGGAACATAAAGAAGGTTATTGAGACAAAGCGTAAGAAAGAGAAAGAGCAAGAAATAAAAAATAAAGTGAAACTTGAAGACAGATATTCATTTAGGAAACGATATTTTTTAAAGTTATATAACTTGTTAATACCCTCAGAATAAATCAATCTCCGTCAACAAAATTGTATCTGGAGTTCTTTGATTATTAGCAAGTCACGAGATTCTTAAAACCTTTATTTTTTATATTTTTTTTACTAGTCTTATATTAACTTGCTTTGTAAGTTTAATCCGAACCGTCCCACTATTTGTATATATTTTTTTCACTTGCCAAGTTCACACGTTGACGCCGACCGTCACTGTTCACACCCCCTACCGTCCCTGCGCCCAGTTTTCAAACCAGGGGAAATAATTATGTTTTAGTCTGTAAATGTCGCGTGTAAACATAATCACTACTTTTAGTTATGTCTCATATATAAGGGATGTATTGTCAAAAGGTAAGCTGGCTTTGCACTTACTGTAAAATGCGTAGACTGAAAAGTTGAAAATTGGTGCATTTTTAATATAAGACTAGTTTTTAAAAAAGTGTTTTTAATGTTGATTATTGGTGTGTTTCTTTAATGCTTAACACAGATGATGGGGACGCGGTGGTCGAGTGGCAGCGCACTGGACTGTCGTACCGATGGTCACGGGTTCGAATCTGTGTGAAGGCAAGGGTTTGTTCCCGGCGCCTAGGGCGTCCCTGAGTCACCCCGCTCCGAATGGGTACCTAACACGTAGTTAGGCGGCTGGGTAATGCGTGGAACCCACAAAGCCGTGGCCTGTGAATGCTGCATCACTTGCCAACAGATCATCTGTCATGGTCTGTGGACGCAACTATCTTCTGCATAGAAGGAGCGTCTGTATTGATAGGATAGGATAGGATCTATTGATTACGAGACGGTAAATGTGAATTCGGTTGAAATGGTGACGTCCGAGTATTCCATTCAACCTGTTTTAATTACAATAATTATCATTAAAAACACTATTTTCAGTAATGTCACACTTTCCATATTACGTACTTGATTCTCTCTCCTTTTTTTTCTCTCTTTTCCATGGAAGCATGGAGTGTTGGCAGTTTAAAATGTGCTCTGCATGTGTCTTGATTGACTTTGTGATTATTTTTCTCACCTGTTTTGTATTAAGCTTGAGGTTGTTTTCAAAAATAGAATTAATAGACAACTTACTGAGGAAAGCAATCACAAGTTCAATCAAGACAGTGCAGAGTGGAGCCGAATACGTTTATTTAGCCTTTATCTTTATCAATGGAAAAAAAAACGCATTGCAAGCAATTTCTCTTCTCAAATGATTCCATGTCGAATAGTTATATACATAATATCTTCTTCCATGAAATTTCAGAGTCTTCTTCTTCATATTTAGTATCATGGTCTCTTTTCTTATAGCGTAACGAAGACTCAATACGGTTCAACTGAAATCATTGACGTGGAGTATTCTTTGGCACGCCTGTTTACGTCTCAGTGCGTTAATCTTTCTTCACCCACTTCCCCACCCCAAAACTTGTACAGCCAAACAAGGATTCACCATTCACTTGTTGACGCCCAATCTGTTAAGATCATACAAAATGTTGAAGACAATCACAAACTTATTGCGTACCAATTATTTTTGTTCAATTAAGTCAGAAAACATTTTTTTTCCACAAATAGTTACAGAAATGGTATTCGAAATTTGTTTGTTTTGTTTTTTTTGTTGTTTTTTTTTCATTTTAATTTTAAATTCTCTTTTTTTCCCCATTTTTATCTATTTTATTTATTAAGTATTATTGTTTCAAGAAACAAATAAATAATAAATACATGCGCCTTTTAAACAAATACAAACAAAAGGTGGTTGGTAAGGCTTTTGTGTCTTTCCTTATAATAAATGTTAAACTAAAAGATTGTTCCCTCACAATTGAACTTTGGCGAAATTTAATATAAAAATTGTCTTTAAAGTTGATTCAGCAAACTGAAACCAGATCAGTACCTAACTAAAAGTACATCAAGATTAGCAAAACACCTCATGTAAGGGGAAAGTATGGGGGCTAGGGGGTAGCGACCACTCTCTACATATCAGCATAGTTAAACAGTGGTCACACACTCCCCCACCCAGGCCCTTGTTTTCCCATATATAACACAAGGCCATGTCTACCTCTTCACCTTTCTCCACCCCACCTTCTTCACTTTGACTTGTAAAGAATGCCATGTTCATTATCTGACGATCTGGTGGTCCACTATTTCTCGAGATCACGACCTGGCCATAGAGGTCCTGAAATCTGAGGCGAGGAGTCGGTCTCGGACATTTTCTTCCATAGTTTGATTAGCGTCAATATATGATCTGAATCAGGCGAGATAAGAAGCATACTTGATTTTCTTTCCCGAGAATAGAACATTTCTAATAATTAGAAATGTTATTGTAAACTCATTGAAAGAATATAAACAAAACGCTGTGATTTTAACTGTAATACTTCGTCCGAGTGTACTATTAAACAGCGCTGATTATGCGGTAGTGAAATCTCGCTCGCCTCAGAAAACCAGAAGTTTGTCTTAATATTTCCGCAAGCCATCTGATCATCTCCAGCCCCCCCCCCTTTTTTTTTGCGACGTCGCCGATGTTTTAAATCCAGTGGTGTCACCGCGCCTTGTAATCTGAGCACGCGCAGTAGTGTCAATCATTCATTGTCTTAAGGATTAAGCCTTTCAGACGGAAAGGGCCAGCAGGTTTGAACAATCCTGGTTTGGAGACTAACTTATAACAATATTGTTTACTAACTCTCTTTAGTCGGTTTAAACAAGTGCGATTGGTTCGTTTAGAAATAAAGACCAATAGGGTTACCGAAGAGGCTGTTTGTGTTGTTCAAGATGGATTTACAAAATGGGCATGTAACAGTGTGTGACGTCGGCGATGCTACTGTTATTCTGAATGATGCGTTTGCGGAAACCTCGCTCCATATGGGGAAAGTGAGTTGTTTCTGTTTTGTTTTTGTTGTGAGATGCCCCAGCTACCACTGTTTTTTAAGCTATTAATGCATAGCAAGTATTTTTAATTCAGTAAATGATATAACGAACTGCAAACATATTAATATGGTCTCTAAAATTATGTTGCATTATCATTAACCTAGATATGAGCGGCCCCGTTTGACCAATAAGCCAACAATGAGCATATTAAAAAAAGTCACGAAATTCTAAGGCGATTTGTTATGTGAAGTCGAATATGATATGCAAAACTAAATTTGAAATGTTCTTCTGTTTGTCTAATAATTCTCTGGTGCTTTTGATCCCTGCGTAGTATTTAGTGTTAAAAAAAATTAATTACTTTTTACGGTTTTTACCGCTTTTGACCCTGCGCAAGCCTCTCAAATTAAGAACCTTTTTTTGTGTGTGGAAAGTTGGGGTTAATTTTAATCTTATGAATGAAGATGTTCCTCGTAAATGTGTTGTTTTTTTAAATTTGTAAAGCGCCGAAAAATTATTAAAGATTTTTAAGGGTTCCACTGGGTTTCGACTATGTATGATTTGACCCTGTCAATTTGACACCCCCACCCCCCTCCCCGACGTTTCTATCCACAGGTTGTTTAACAACAGATGTTTGAACCCAAAATGTCTCTAACCCTAACCGCCTGTTCTCGAGTAATTTGTTGGTCGAACCGGCCGGGGTAAAAAATTAAGAGTTTAGTTTAATTTCTGTTTCATTTTGCTCCAGCTCGCTTGTAAGTTTAAGAGATCATTAAATGAAAATTTATCGGGTTATTTGCACAAATATTTGATTTTAGTTATGCTAAACCTGCGGCTTCTTAGTAAGGAACCAAACCTTTGTTTTGTTTGGGAACTTTCACAAACCGACCATGCTAGATAGCAGATATTTAAACTGTATTTGAAGTCAGCAATTTAGTTATTTTCTATACATTCAGGTATATGTTATTTTATTTTGATCTGAATGTCACAGCAATGCGTGTGTGTTTTATCTCTTAACTAGTGTATCACCCGTCAAAAATGACGGAAGTTTTCAAAATAAATACACATCAGATTAAAAAATAACGTAACACAGAACTTTAATTTATTTAATTTATTTTTATTTTATTCATTTATTTCCCTATTTAACAATTTTATGCGGCCGTTCCAAAAGAGTTCTTTTTTGTGTGTGCAGTAATTTGGTCCGCTGCTTTCTAAAATTAGTAGCGTCACGGACAGACATGACAGACAGACGTGACAGAGATTGCAAATTATGTATATTGATTTTTTTCCTGCTAATGCGTAGAATGTGTTACTACAAGCAACAACAAAAAAATAGCAACCTTCATTCGATGATAGATTGTTGCGCCTCCTGTGATAGTTTTCTTCTCCACTACCTGCAATTCTGAATTCCAACATTTGTGAGGGAATCACCTCTTTCTAGCCCATTTTTAGTAAATAGTGTTTGCTACTGGCCAATAACATTTAATGATGAATTATCGCAAACGAAAGTTCTAGGTTGAAATAAAAATTAATAAATATTTTCATGAATTTTGGATTCGTTTAATTTTATATTAATTAAATTGACTTCTACTTAATTTTTGTCTAAGTACACTCTGCCTTACAAGTTACAGTCTTATATTAGCTGCTAGCAATAATTTTATTTAATTGGACGCTGGCTGGACCGGGCCCCAGTTTGCATTGTATCCAGGGGCCCCGTGCAGTCTTAATCCGCCCCTGTCACCGAGTGGTGAAGTGGATTGACAAGTACGTACTTTGTATTTTCATCCTATTGTCTTCAAAGATTTTGTCACGTGAACGGATATTGATAGCGCCCGATGCATGATCTTAAGGGGAAATAATAACGTTATTTTAAGAATTATCTGAATTAAATTTATATATTTTATTCCCTTCGACAGTATTATATTTTCATACTTCAGATTTTAAAGATAAAGAATTTATATTTAAAGTCGCAAACAAAAAAGGATAAATACATTGTATCGTTGGCATTTTATGTGTTAAAAATAAAATACAAAATGAACATAAAACCTGTCATAAAGTCATTTATTAAAACATAATTCCACAACATGCTATTATATCTCAAAGAAATTTACAAAGGAGTTTGTAATAATTAATTGGTATTTATTTACGTCCAGTTCAGCCATCTGGATACTTAAACGTTCAACATTAAACTACGAATACGTCTTTCAAATTACAGTTCCGCAAAGATTGGGTTAAGTGTGACCCTCACTCGTCCGAGTAGAAAAATTCGTCAGGAAGAGGGCACAAAAGCGCTTTAACGACCCTGGGTTTCTCATTCATGCCCAGGTCATCATACTTTCTCCACATTTATCTGTTGATGGACCTCACCTTGGGGAATGACAGCTAAATGTTAAGGTATCGTTCCAGTAAGTTGTATACTTTGTGGATCTGTCAGTGGCAAATACATATTCGCCATCGCATCTGTAATGTACAGAGTAAGCCAATATCTCGAATAAAAAAATATATATATACCGTATAAATGTATGATCGATTTAAACCGTTCTTGCTGATAACGTTGCAAAAATCGCCTTGTCCAATTATTCCAAGCTGCTGTCATGGAGCAGTTGTTTCTGACCAAACATGCGATAACTGGTTATACACCTGTCGATCACATCATGCACCATCATTGGTATACGTGTATATTGTTTTTAAATAAGATATGATGCTTACTTTTATATTTTGGACTTCTGTTTGGGAAGACTACGGCAAAGGGTGATAGCCGGCTGGTAAGAGTTTGTAACTATGTAACAATCTGTAACGGCTAACGGGGGCTGCTGACCGCTGAATGTGTAAAAATGTTGAATACTACTTATAGAAGGGTTACAATTTAGCTTGTTTATTGTGGCAGCCTTCGTTCTTCTATCCTCAAATGACAATCCCTTATAAGCAGAGCATGGAATAGCTGTGGAGTCGGTTGACAATATTTCTTCAATTACGTTGATGTTGTACCTATCGGTCAGAGAATCCCGAAAATGTTCAAGGAGTGCTAGTCAGTTAATTAAAAAACTACTAGTCTACCTAGCCCTAACAGCTGGTTTCCATTGATCGGGGGTTCAAAGAGCCGTGAAGTGAATACAATCTACGAGAGTGTCATTATATGTCCACCTGCGCCACCACCATCTACATTAAAACTCTGCTCCCCCTTCCCTTTCCCCTCTTTCCCCCTTCCCTCCTTCCACCTGTTCCTCCATCATCTTTCCTTCTTCTACCTGTTTCCCCGTCCCATTTTCTACTTTCCCATGTCCCCCTGTTCCCTGCCTCCTTCCCCATGTTTTCCTGTTCCCCTTTCCTTTCACCTCTTCCCCTTCCACATTTCATCCTTACACCTGCTCCCCACTTTTTCCACTTCTCCTTGGCAGTATAAAATTCGTTACTTTTGTTGACTCCAGCTTATTCGCAGCGTTACCCTCATGTAGCATGTATACAATATATAGACAAGTATGACTATTTTAATGATTATCGGTTTTTAAGAATGATTTCATCTGTTCAACTGAAAAACGTCGCCTTGTCATGATTAACTGAAATCCAGATATTATAATTCACGCTGCCTTTACTCCGTATCGCTTTGCCGTTTGACACCAACCCCCCTAATGTTCAATTGAAGCTGCGCGACCGCAGATTTATCTAATTGACACCGCGAAGCAGTTTAGAATTACCGCGCAACACATTTTAAAAAAAATATTTCCCAAACTTTTGATGATGTGCAACTCCGTAAACGAGTTGTTTTTTTTTACTTTGCACACGGACCAACCAGCCTTAGAGGGAACATTTGCCCTCCCTATCCCCCACCCCCGGGCACATAACCAAATTTTTCACCTTATTCAGATAGTCGGGAAAGAAGCTATCTGCAGCGTTTTGATCCTAATCAGGTACTGTAACTATATACCAACACAAGTGGAACGATTTTGATAGCAACAAGGAAGCCGTTTTACCTCGACACAAAAGAAATATACATGTACATGTGTATTAACACATCTGATGCTTAACTTTGTGTTTTTCAGTCCGTTACTAACGGCTATGGAGACAGCAGATCCGGGCGTGGTAAGTCGGAAGATGGCGATCACGAGGCTGGTGACACGGGGTCGGGGTCCATCAAGAGAAAGGTCAAAAAATGCTGTCAGGAGACGTTCACTGTACAGAATGTTCTAAACAAGTTCCCGATTGTCAAATGGCTGCCCAAATACAGGTATACCTGAGTTTCTAATCGTTTTTTCTCTCAAGTATAGGCGAACAGGGTACAGACAAGCGAACATTCTAGTAATGTTTGTGCCGGGGTGACGCCGAAGTGGTAGCGTGTCGCAGTAAGGAAAATTCCACCCCTCCTCGTGAGGAAAACTTTAGTGGGAGGCAATTTCGCCCATGTACTGGATGCCCAGGCGGCCGCTTCAGAAGTGACCGTTCCGAAGGGGGATGTCTCTCAGCCGTTAAGTCCATTTGGGGGAGGGGGCGGGATGGCTGAGCGGGTTTTCCGGGGAGACCGATGAAGAGCACTAGGCTCGGGGCTACTGATTTTCTTCCACATGTAGGATATTGAGTAATTTTTGTAGACTTTGTGCCCCGCGCTGGACATAGCCGGGGAGGTTAGTAAGTGGAGCCGGTTGCCCAGGTGTTAGCCAAAGCTTTAAGAGAGTAATCTCAAGCTTACATAATGTGAGATTTGATGAGTAATTTTTTTTGAATCTTTTTTTTTGAAGTAGCATAGATTTGTAAAGTAAATTTCCCTATGTCTGAGTGAGCGATGCCATTTGTTATCGCAAATAAGGGGTTTCAATCTATGAAACGGAGGGACGCATCAGCGAATATATTAATTTGAGCAATGAACAGTTATGTCCTCTTTCTTACAAATGTATAAACCTACTGAAGAGGACGCTCATGGTTTTAGGACAGGTGGTCTACAAAGACCTTGAGATTAGCGTGCATAGAGCCTGAGATGTAGAGGTCAGATATGGTCGGGGGTGACCAAACGCCAACAGGTCATGAGTCAGATGACCCCCCACCCGCCCTTATTAAGTAAGTTATTTGTAAAAAAAAATTATATACCACGCCCCTCCCCACATTCATGTCTTTGACTAACTATTTCATTTGTTCTACATGGCAGGTTTAACACATTCCAAAGTGATATGATAGCTGGCATCACAGTGGGTCTGACTGTCATTCCACAAGGTCTGGCTTATGCACAAGTTGCTGACCTCCCACCACAGGTAACTGACCACCACCCAGGTTACTGACTTCCAACCCAGGTAACTGACCTCCCACAATAGTGAAATGACCTCCCAACTGACTTGCCACAACAGGTAAATAACCTCCCACAACTGGTAACTGACCTCCCAACCTTGGTAACTGACCTCCCAACCTTGGTAACTGACCTCTTGCCACTGATAAGTATCTGACCTTCCAACACAGGTAACTGACTTTTACAAAAAAGTAACTGAATTTCCAACATAGGTAACTGACCTATTACTACAGATAACTGAATTTCCAATCAGATTTGTTTGTCAGACTAAACGTCCTGGTTTGATTGAGAACCAATCCAAGCTTACATCATTGTTTTAGCATCATATTTACAAAGACATCACTTGAGTTGGTTAAATAAATTCTCATTGATAGAAACATTAAAAAAAATTGTTTTTATAAAATTTAGTATACACAGTAGATTATGTTGGGAATTTTTTGTATTAGTTAATATTGCCAATGCCATACAAATAGGGTAAATTGCTTTATTATGTTTTAAATTAGTAATAAGTCAGACATAGGATCTGACCGGTAACCAGAAAAAACGACAAGGTGACAAAAGGACAAGTGAGAACATGACAAAATGACAAAGTGACGAAACGACAAGTAACAAAAGGACAAAACGACAAGCGACAAAATGACATGGTGACAAAACGACAAGCTGACAAAAATAGGTCAAAATGGGACAACGAAAAAAACAAGGCCCATGATTTTGGCTGAAAAGTTTTGACAGCTGAGCCATTGAGTCTGACACCCTTAGCCATGTTCAAAGTGATATAGTCACGTGGGCTTCATTAAGGGGTTCTACAGTTATCTACGTTGTTTCTATGAGACCTTGTCGTTTTGTCACCTTGTCGTTTTGTCATGGAACCGATCAGACCAAATTTTTTTAAATAATCTGCTTTTGTATTTAGCAATGTGTGTTTTATTTCTTCTAATTTTTCTATACCCTCCCTCCCTTCCTCCCCCCCCCTCTATCTGCAGTATGGACTCTACTCTGCCTTCATGGGATGCTTTGTCTACTGTGTCCTAGGCACATCCAAAGACGTTACCCTTGGTCCAACGGCCATCCTTTCCTTACTGACATCCACCTTCGGAACATCTGTGTCACCTGACCTACCCACTGGTGGGAAGGACCCGACGCTGACCATTGTGCTGACCATGTTCACTGGCCTTATACAACTAGTCTTGGGATTTTTAAAACTTGGTGGGCTATGAAATGTTTCAACGGAATACATTTGTATAGGGTTGTCAAAAGCACTTTTATTCACTGATAGCTTTTATGTACACCAGAACGAGTACTATTATAGGTGTTAAATCATCTTATAATTTCCTTATATGTTTTTATATATAAATCTTAATTTAATATATCCTGAGCCTACATTTTGTTACATGCCAGTCATATAATCACACTCTGCCCTTAATTATTGTTAGGAGTAAAAAATGTACCCAAAATGCTGTTGCACAGAGGTAAAAACGTTTTACTTTTAAAAAAAAGGATTTTACACGCAACTCATAACAGCATCCACGATGCTCTTACATGAAAGTCATAAACATTAACCAAATTCTGTTGCGCCCTATTCAAAACACATTTGCTTATCTTTACCTTTCCTTCTTCAGGTATACTAGTCAACTTTATTTCCTACCCAGTCATCAACGCCTTCACCTCAGCAGCAGCTATCACCATAGCATTTGGACAAGTCAAGGCAAGTTCAAATAATATCCTGGTATTTGGGTAAGGGGATGGAGTTTGGAGTTATTGCCAGTTATTTCACAAAAATACCAGTTTATTTTGTAATATAATAATTATAACGAAACCTGATTTAGTGCTGTTCCCCAGCCTGGGACTGGACCCACCATTCTTCACATAAAAAAATGGCTATGTGACATTTTAGAAAATTTTTAGTTATCCCCTGTATCTGATAGAGGGTCATAAATAGAATGTACTAAATGAGGTTTTATGAAAAATTTATGTCTCTGACCCTATAAAAAATTCAAATCTATTTAGTTAATTTATAACAAATATGTATAATTTTGAACTTTAAAACTTGAATATCTCAAAACTACAAAAATGTGACATAGCCGTTTCTTCCCTTGAGCTCTTCATATACATTGAATGCAAAGCGTTCATATATAATAACACGGTTGGCTCTATTGCTTAAAAAAAAAGGAAATGAATGTCTTATCCGCTTGAAATTTTAAAAGCTAATAAAATGTGCGTGCTTTCTTTGTTTTTATGCTTATCAGCTTATGATTAATATATCATACAGAATGGGATTGCGATAAAGCTTTTAAATATAATACAAAATACACAAACAAATTGTGCAATTAAAACAATAAATTTGAGCTTTATTTTAAACTGAAACGACAATAGACGTTTCGGCGAATGCCTTCATCAGTACAATAACATAAAATAGGTACTTACATATATTTAAATTCTTAAAACATATTATATCATAAAATAATTAAAATATTCATGTAAAATAAAATGAAAGGAAAAACAAAAACGAACAAGGACACAGGATATAGAAAAAAGGAGGAAGTATCTAAAGTTACAGTTAAAACCACAACGGGAAAAAGATTTTGCAGTTTGGTAAAATTGTGAATTTGGTTAATTCCATATGGAGCCAAATTTCCAAATCGTTTTATAAGTCTATTTTCCATGTGGATCTATCATGGGTATTGTTTGCATATAAAATACCAGTAACTCCAACATCTGAAATACCGCCATGGTCAAAACTGTTAAAATGTTTAGATACAGGACATTGTATCTAAACATTTTACAGTTTTGACCATGGCGGTATTTCAGATGTTGGAGTTACTGGTATTTTATATGCAAACAATACCCATGATAGGATCCACATGGAAAATAGACTTATAAAACGATTTTCATTTTATTTTACATGAATATTTTAAATTATTTTATGAAATAATATGTTTTAGAATTTAAATATATGTAAGTACTTATTTTATGTTATTGTACTGATGAGACATTCGCCGAAACGTCTATTGTCGTTTTAGTTTAAAATAAAGCTCAAATTTATTGTTTTAATTGCACAATTTGTGTGTGTATTTTATATCTTATCAGCTTATGGATTGTTAAAACATTTATTATCTCTTTTAATTTACTTATTATTTATGCCTGTTTTTTTTTCTTCTTTTTTAAAATTTTTTTTTACAATTGATAGAATATATTTGGACTAAAGAACATTCCAGACGAATTTATATACATGGTGTATGAGACCTTCAAGAACCTGCCAAATACAAAGTATGTCAAGCACTGTCCATGGACTGTTCATGTTGTATTATAAATGTAACAAGTAATCAACTGGCAGTTAGAGAGGTTTTTATTATATTTATTAAGATGATTGCTTGTTATAAAGGATGCTGTTTAGCTGTAAAGTTATATTTCATTTTAAAAAGGATAAGAATTAATTATTGTAAACGCTTGTGTACTTTTGTAAAAAAAAATATTAGGTTACATTTTCAATTAACTAAATTTTACAACTTTTATTATTAAAAAAATATTATTTGATGGACACTTTCTTCATTTAAATAAAAAAAGATTGTGCTTTTTTCCTACTCTATTTTTTTCTGTTTAATGTCAGTAGGTATTTTTTGTTGGCAAATGATAAAGCGGCCAAACTAATTTTTTTCAGAATCTGGGACATGATCATGGGCTTTGTTTGCCTCATTGTCGTCATTTTGATGAAAAAGTTGAGAGAGATCAAATGGGCTGATGCAAATGACCCTGACATTCAGATCCCTATACCTGTCCTGTTGTTTAGGAAATTTTTATGGATCGTAGGAATAGGTGAGCCAAGTTATACAGAACTATTTTTAAAATTTACATGTAATTCCATACTAAAACATCTGACCCACTCCTTTACCTTGATTTTTTTTTAAAGTTAAGATAGATTTTAAAATCTAGAACAACACCTTTTAAAATTTAAAATTTTTTAAAATTTAAAATTTTAATGATCATTTCCTGCAATATGTTACACCATTACAATAAACTAGAGTCATAGCAAGGACAGTACATTTTAAGAGTTATGGTCAAGGAACCTCAATTCAACACATTGATATCTGATACTGTTTGCTTGTTGCCAGCCTCCAATGCCATTGTTGTCATCACTGCTGCTGGTGTAGTTGCCATAATGGAGATCCAGGGTTTAAAGGGGGATATATCTGTTACTGGGAACATCACGGGTGGCTTTCCAAAAGTCTCTTTTCCTAATTTTGAAATCAACAATGGGAATGTCACCATGAGTGCTGGGGAAATATTTTCTGTAAGTCAATTTTTTTTCTTCAATATTTTGACAAAGGTTTTTTTTAAAAGTGAACACTAGAGCTGTATATATTTCTAAGGCATTTGTTTAAATTTGACATTCTTTTTATATCATATAAAAGAATATCAGATGCAATGGAAACTAAGCTTTTGATCATTTTTTTATCAAGCTATGCCTGGATTTTTTTTTAGACAGGGATAAAATAGGATATTTTAACTTATTATTATTACATTTTGACTGGAAAGTCTTGAATTTTCACAATCAAAATATATTGCCACACCAGACTCTAGGGTCCGGCCTGGCCATTGTTCCTCTGTTGGCCATTGTTGAGACTATGGCCATTGGGAAAGCGTTTGGTGAGTTTATACATTTTTTATTTTAAGCTTAAATATAATTTTATTGTCATTTGAACTGCCGTTTTTTTCTGAGCTAAATTTAACAATGTCAACTGCCTTAATCTTGGCTTTATATAAACGAATAAGCTCTCACCTGAAGTAGTGTTCTATCAAACAGCACGTGTCAACAACTATAAGATTGATCCCACCCAAGAACTCATTGCCATGGGTGCCTCCAACATTATCAGCTCATTCTTCCAGTCATACCCTATCACAGGCAGCTTTTCCAGGTAAGGTTGTCCTGACTTCTTGCTTTCAAAAATTGCCATCACTATTAACAGCTATCAAAATAACACAAAGCAAGTGTTGCAGTAATATAGCCAAGTGTCAAAGTATAAACAGCCAATTTTCATAATTAACAGGGTCAAGAATCAATGTGGAGAAGCCAAGTGTCAAAGTAATAAAACCTAAAATCAGAGTATTTCAAATTGGCATTTCATTGAAGCAATATGTACTTCAATTCTTCAGCAGATTCTCAAAATTTGAACTCATAAAGATTTTTTTTTGTAACTAGAGAGCAAAGAATAGTTTAATCCACCATGATAAAATTAAAACAAGAAGGATTAAAGCACCAAGATAATATATTGTTGAGACACACTAGATAACAAAATTAAATAACTAGAATTTATTATTTTAAACATGAGTTTATTGTCACAGACAACTGTACAGAGTTTTTGACATTGGAAACAACGGGTCTCATTCTGCTATTGTTTTAAAGGACTGCTGTGAATTCTCAAAGTGGAGTGCGCACACCCATGGGCGGGGTCTGGACGGGGGGACTTGTGATCCTGGCCCTGTGTGTCCTGACACCGTGGTTCTACTACATTCCAAAGTCAGCTCTGGCTGCAGTCATTATCGCTGCAGTCATACAGATGGTGGAGTACCACACCATTCCAATCCTTTGGCGCGCTAATAGTAAGAGAATTAATCAGCATTGCAGATATTTAATTAGAATAACAAATATTATAAACACACTGTGGTAACATATTTTTTATTAACATATGAACTGTCTTATGTGAAGAGCACCAGCCCTTATGGTGGTTTCTGTGATGTGACTGCCAGTTTCACTGGGGTTTTCAAATATTAAAATTGGAAATCAAAATGGTAGTGACAACGTTGATAGGTTAGCTAGATTTACTAGTTGTGTGACTGCTATAGTATTAATAGTGGAATGTGTAGAAAATAGAGTACTTATCAAATATTTGTTCATAAATGCATTTATCATTTCTATAAGCCCCCAAACATTAATCTTTTTAAACTCAAGGATTAATGTTAAATGTGTAATATGGAAATACTTATTTAGAGGGTAAAAATGCCCCAACAGTCAGTGTGGTGCTTTTTAAAAAAGTTTTACAGTGTACAATAATAATTATATTCTCTATAGAAAGCTCAAGGGGATATTAATTTCTTATAAACAACAGAACTCTAATATTCATTAATTATTCAATTTACTTTCAAAATATACATGCATTTCATGGGTCTCTGAATTCATTTGCAATTATTTTTGAGGATCTTAGTTACACATATCAAAGCTACTTAAAATAAAGTTTTAATAACAAAGCATATTTGCAATTGACAGGATCTGATTTCAAAATGAAGATCTTATTTTTCTTTAAATTCATGAAAGACCTATAAAACAGGTTAATGATTAGTCTTGAATTTATATAAATTTATGAATTTGTTTGTTTCTGTATTTTTCACAGAATGGGATCTCATTCCATACTTCATCACTTTCTTTTGTTCATTGTTGGTGGGCATAGAGGTAAGTCCATCTTTGAGAACACCCATCCTCTACTACTAAGGAAAACCCATCCCGCACATCTTTCAGAACACCCATCATGTATATATGAGAGAATACGCTGTAAATCTATGAGAAGACTAAATCTAGCCCTCATGTAAGGTATTTAATTGTTTTTTAGATAAGAAATACATTTCTCCCATGTTCTTAATTACTTTAAATTTATTTTCATTTATTCATTTTTTAATTTGATAAAATCAAAGGGAAACAAAATGTTTTGGATTGGAAAAAACAACAACTTTTAAATAAACTCTTTTGCTTAATTTAAATTCGGGCTGTGGAAGTTAACGAATCGATTAATCGTTAAAAAATGTAATCTATTAAAATTTATTTGATCTAATAAAATTAGATTTAAAGTTATCAAAATATTTATATTTTTGTTTCCAATTTATTAATATTTTATATTTTTTTATACTGACACACTTTTCCCTTGTATTATTATTATTTATTTAGACATGCATACGTAAACAAAAAGTTTTTTTTCCTTATTTCTTGCTAAGCAGAACAAATGTGTTACGTCATAAAATTTGGGAGCCATGGAATTACCGCGACTTTACAGATTTTGTGAAATAATTAATCCCAACTTAAGGGGATCTATATATGCGTTATACAAATATAATTAATAAATTCACCGAATAAATTTTTTCCCCATTAATCAAACAAATTTTTTAAATCAGTCTCAGCCCTAATTTAAATACTTCAACAAACAATAATAATTATTTGAATTTGATGAATATAAATTTAATTATTCTGTAAATAAAAGAAAAATTATTTTCGTGTGTTAACATTGCTTTGTGTCCAAACAGATATTATGAAACCTACTTTATTGTTCTATGAACGCTTAAGTTTTTAAAATTCACTAAAAAAAAATTTTCTTCTTTATATTTTCTGTTATAGAAAACATTTACCAGAAATGTACTTTACTCGCTCAGTTCTTTTTCTTAATTATAAACATGACTCATTTCCACTATTTAATTACTTCATGCATCAGTCTTTTAATCATTAACCTGATCAGATGTATTCTGCTTTTGCATTTATTTCCAGTACGGAATTTTGATTGGCATTGGGATATCTCTTTTCATGCTTCTCTACCCAACAGCAAGACCTAAAATCAAGGTAAAATGCCACAAGATTAGTCTAAAATATGAAAGTTGCATTGCCTATTGAGATTGCATGAATGTGGGCTAAAGCAGTGCTTCTCAAACTTTTTTAGTTTTGCGGACCGGCAGGAATTTTTTCCATTGCACCAAGGACCGGTGAACTATTTTGCCTGTTATGACGTGGTAGCGAAATGTCATTTCTTGTTAACACCTGCGGACCGGCAACGGATGGCCCACGGACCGGCAGCGGTCCGCGGACCACCACTTAGAGAAGCCCTGGGCTAAAGGATTTGCTTGAAGACATTAATGAGGAATGTTTCATTGAACTGTTCACCTCTAATCAATATTAAAAATAGCATACTACACAATGAAAAAATTTTTAAATTCTGTTATGTCCATTGGTACCTACTTTCACAAGCTAACATCCACATAATCTACTAGTTGGCAGTTTTTACAGGTTATATAATAATCTTTCACACACGTCAGATAAAAAGTTGTATCTTACTTTTGATGATTACATAATGAATACTTTATTTTATTTATATTTCAGTATACAACAAAACATGGTTTTCTGATTGTAACTCCCATGCAAGGTCTGAACTTCCCAGGTGCGGAGTATTTAGAAATTCAAGCAATGGAAAAAGCTTTGGAAGGTCAGTTGGGTAATTCTTATAGATAGTGATTGATTTTCTACATCTAAGTTCATTGAGTAGCCTGTTGTGTTTGCTTGAAAATAGTTGTTACAACTAAGAAATATTTCTACATTTAGCATCCATTAAATTATTGAATATATATTAGTGTTTGAATGTTAGTGCTATAATTTTATTATTTTATTTTTTATTTTAAAAAATATTCGAATGTCTTAATTCTAAAAAAAGTGTAATAAAATTTTGATATCTGATACACATTGTTAAGCTGACAAGCCCAAGAATGTAATCTTGAACATGGAACACCTAACTGACCTGGATTACACAGCCATCCAATCCCTAAAGGCACTCATTTTAGATTGTGAGAAACACGACATAAAATTGATCCTTGCCAATGGACAAGTGAGAATATTTTAAGTCTCTGTGTATTTTAAGTCTCTGTGTATTTTAAGTCTCTGTGTATTTTAAGTCTCTGTGTATTTTAAGTCTCTGTGTTTTTTAAGTCTCTGTGTATTTTAAGTCTCTGTGTATTTTAAGTCTCTGTGTATTTTAAGTCTCTGTGTATTTTAAGTCTCTGTGTATTTTAAGTCTCTGTGTATTTTAAGTCTCTGTGTATTTTGTCTCTGTGTATTTTAAGTCTCTGTGTATTTTAAGTCTCTGTGTATTTTAAGTCTCCGTGTATTTTAAGTCTCCGTGTACTTTAAGTCTCCGTGTATTTTAAGTCTGTGTATTTTAAGTCTCTGTGTATTTTAAGTCTCTGTGTATTTTAAGTCTCTGTGTATTTTAAGTCTCTGTGTATACAACAATTATAAGTTAAAATAAAACACACCTTTGGTTTAATTAACACTGGCTATATTTTTTTTTACCAATATCTTCATGATTTATTTTTATTCTCTAAATCCCATATAAACAATTTATATTTCTAGCATGGCTATTTCACTTCTAATTACCGCATATACTCGTTCTAAAGCCGACCTTTTTTGGTTAAAATCTAGGGGGAAAAGTTGGGGGGGTCGGCTTACGAGCGGGTCATAGGTGATTTCTGCATGTACATTGAATATATATATCGGTGTTGTTATTGTAGGTCATCAAGGTCCTTGTCTACATTCTACAAGATTCAACTGCTCTACCAGAAGCTGTAACATATTATTAAACATCTGCACGTACTTTATTTATTTTTGTGAATGTTTTAATAAACTGTTTTACAAATATTTTTTTTCGTAAAGGAATTTTAATGCACGCGCTTTCGCCACTGTTTAGCAAAGAAATTTTTATTTTAAAATACTGGTAACTCTTGCCTAAAAAAGAGCACAAAGACAAAGATAAGTAGTGCAAAGTAAACAATCATAATGACCGATTTAGCTTGTATTTTTTAAAAATGTGTACCATTTCGTTTACGATGTCGTATTTTTTGGGGGGTATGGGCTTGTGAGCGGATTACACGCTTTTAATACTTTTCTCTTCCAAAAGTGCGGGGGTCGGCTTATGAACGAACGGGGCATAGAACGAGTATATACGGTAATCCATTTCATCTATTAGCCCTAAAGTATTGAAATCACAATTTGAAACAATTATTAAAAATCAGTTTAATAATGCAGTCATAATTCATTACAAACTCTTGCATATTGTTTTAAGGAAACTTTGTGAACGTTTTCCCTCCCCTAACAGCCTCATGTCAACAGACAAGTTCAGACAGCAGCTATAAAAAACTTGACACTTGTGAGCACAGTTAGTGAAGCCATAGATGAGTTCACTATTCAAGGTGGGTCTGTCCCAGTAGTGAGGTCAGTGAACGAATAGAACTAAATTGCTACATCTGAATATTGTTGTTCTTTCCTCTTGTTCTAGGAAGACCTTAGGCTTAATAACAGATTTTCTGCCACTTATGTTTCTAGAGCATTATGCTCTCAATACTAGCTTGCCAGGCTTGTTGCTATTGGCGTTTCCCTTTTCTTAGATGAGTTACAGTTGAAGTAAAAAATCTGACATGTACATTTACCAAGATTTATTCTATTTATTTTTGTTTTTTTTACTGGTTTTTCATTAAGTCTTACATCATCTAATGATGTAAAGTCCACACCCATCTAGAGTTGTCTTATTACGACATCTAATGATGTAAAGTCCACGCCCATCTAGAGTTGTCTTATTACGACACCTAATGATGTAAAGTCCACACCCATCTAGAGTTGTCTTATTACGACATCTAATGATGTAAAGTCCACACCCATCTAGAGTTGTCTTATTACGACATCTAATGATGTAAAGTCCACACCCATCTAGAGTTGTCTTATTACGACATCTAATGATGTAAAGTCCACACCCATCTAGAGTTGTCTTATTACGACATCTAATGATGTGAAGTCCACGCCCATCTAGAGTTGTCTTATTACGACACCTAATGATGTGAAGTCCACACCCATCTAGAGTTGTCTTATTACGACACCTAATGATGTGAAGTCCACACCCATCTAGAGTTGTCTTATTACGACATATAATGATGTGAAGTCCACACCCATCTAGAGTTGTCTTATTACGACATCTAATGAGGACTGAATGACATCTAAACATGTCACTGTACATCATATAAAGATGATTCTATACATGATACTGTCTGTTGTATCTAATAATAATTTTACCTTTATGGGACCTTCTTCTATATGTAGAGGGTCCATGGTAAATGCATGCTGGCTCCTGATGATGTTTCTATAACAAAACTTATGCTTATGGTGAAGTTTGGTTTTCAATAAAGAAATAAAATCCTTATTTATGGGATATATATCTGGTGCATTAAGATATTAAACACTTTTTTTACCAATAACTTGACGTATTACTGATACTCTGAAGTTTTACACTTGAGCACAAGGCATTTGGTTTACTGTTAAAAAGTTTTCATCAATTTATAATTGTTTTAGAGTTCCAGACTGCAAAATTCCTCTTTCAGCCGTTTCATTTTGATAGTGTATGTATATACTCAAGTTGGCTTCAAAAGTTTTTATCATAAGTTAATTATTAAAATTTAAAAAAAAAGAGCATTTGGTCTTCATTCCTAGTTTCATTATATTTGATTTTCAAATTTTATGTCAAATTATTCCCAATATTTAAGTGGTCAATTGTTTTTTTTGTTAAGGTTCATTGTTATTAAAATTTATTGTGAAACTGTGTTTGCAAAGAAATAATTGCATGAGTCTTGGTTTAAAATTTTTTCAAAAGAGCTATAGCAGGGGTTGGCGAACTTATTTGCCTGATACCCATATAGCAGAAAATCTTTAGGTTGTCATTACTCCCAAAGGAGAAGATTTTAGTGGATTTTATATGCCCCCAATGAGTCAGCATTACCCCCAAGAGTTCCATTTTACCCCAAATGTAATAATTTACCCCTGTTTGCTGACCCCTGAGCTATGGTCACAAATTCTTGATTTCACTATACACTTTTGAAGTGGATAGAAATTATAGAGAAAGTGTAATCCTGGTAATGATTTTAAAAAGTCATTGATTAAACAAAACTTTGTCAATATAAAATAGTGAATACATCCTTAATTTTGTATTTAATAACTCTAGAGATAACTGAACTCGTTATTAGATATTTATAAAACCTTTGAACATATTTTCAAAATAATGAAGATGTTCACATAGAGTACATTGAAAATAGAGCTTAATTTCCTTTTCAATGATCACTCTCTTGTATTTTATAATTCTTATTTCAGTTGAAAGCCCAGCTTCTGTGATTGCAGTAGAGGAAGTGGAGCCCTTCGTGAGCAATTTGTGATCTCTTGTAACAAATTATCTTTGTTAAAAATTATACATATTAATTTACATACAACTGTAAACTCTATATCTATGATATGCTAATAAATTGTTTTGATAAATGAACTTTATTCTATAGGATTTAAATAAAATTTTGAAGATTACCATGCTGTTATTGTGATACAAAGCATTTCAAGCAATAAGTAAAATTTTAAGTCATGGTAATTTTACTTATTACAATGTTACATCACATCACACAAAATGATATTTAAATAAATACTCTAAATTAGATAATCTACTCTAACTGATACTCTAACTGCTATACAGAGCAGTATTGAGAAAAACAGTGTATGTTTGAGTGCCTGAATGTTTCAGATTGGAATATTTAAATGTAACAATGATATCCTCTTCAGGTCAATCTTAATTAAATGGCAATTTCATTATTTATTGAAAAAATTGAACATGAAATGTCAAAGTTAACATTTATGTTAACATCATATAGAATGGGACTGCAATAAAGCTTTTAAATAAAATACAAAATACACAAACAAATTGTGCAATGAAAACAATAAATTTGAGCTTTATTTTTAGACTGATACGACAGTAAACGTTTCGGCTAATGCCTTCATCAGTACAACATAAAATACATTCTTACAATACTTACATAAGTAATAATAATATTCTTAAAACATATTGTATTTTAAAATATTAAATAAAAAGAAAGGAAAAACAAAAACAAACATGGACACAGGATATAGCAAAAAGGGGGAAGTATCCAAAGTTACATTAAAAACCACAACGGGAACAAGATTATGCAGTTAAGTAAAATTATGAATTTGGTCAAATTGAATATTTGGCTCCATATGGAATTAACCAAATTCATAATTTTACTTAACTGCATAATCTTGTTCCCGTTGTGGTTTTTAATGTAACTTTGGATACTTCCCCCTTTTTGCTATATCCTGTGTCCATGTTTGTTTTTGTTTTTCCTTTCTTTTTATTTAATATTTTAAAATACAATATGTTTTAAGAATATTATTATTACTTATGTAAGTATTGTAAGAATGTATTTTATGTTGTACTGATGAAGGCATTAGCCGAAACGTTTACTGTCGTATCAGTCTAAAAATAAAGCTCAAATTTATTGTTTTCATTGCACAATTTGTTTGTGTATTTTGTATTTTATGTTAACATGTTGATTTTAATGAAATCACTTTCCTTTTCACCTTTTATTATTTTCACTATGTGAAACCCAAAATCAAAGATATTTGAATGAGAAAATGTAACTATAGCCACAACAATTTATAATAAAGGTTTATCATAAAAGGTCTAACAGCTGTTTTATATTTTAAGAGATATGATTTCAATCTCATAAGTCCTTGAAAAATTCTAAAACGCAATGTTCTTTGTGATTATTAATATTTAAAGATATATTTTAAGATACTGTTTTTTTAAAAACTTATTCAATTTAACCAGACAAAAACAACAATATTATTATTCAGTAGTGGTAGTTTATTACTTGTATACTTTTTGGCTACTTATAAAACAATATCACTGATAAGAAAATGTAACATATTTTTTTGGTGGCAAATATCTATATCACTCATTTTGATGCCTTTTATCAAATGGTTTGTGAAGCAGGTACAGGGATATATGATATATCATAAAAAAGTGTCAAATCTGTGTTTGACTTCACTTAAACAAAATATTTCTTTTGTTGTCAAAATAAGTTAAATAACCAATACATTTAGATATAATTATTAGAGTTTTAAGTTTCTAAGTTATTTCTAGCTGTTTCTTGCTTTATTTTGTTATTTTTTAGCTCATAGTTGTCATTCTAAATCGCAAAATTTTATCCAAATTAAGAAATCTGTATCACTATTGTAAATGTCAAAAATTAATTGTATAAAGCAAATTTAACTATTGTCTCCATAAATAAAATATACTCAGATATCTTTTATATGTATTGTATAATAAGAATTTTTAGATAGTTTTCTAAATTTCATTGCATTCTTGATGAAAGGTTTTCTTTTTTACTTATAATTTAAAATTTTCTTCTGTTGAAATATAGGTCACAAGTTTGAAAACATCATGTGTAAAAATAATAATCTGACTTTTTAATCAATAAGAAATTAGTTAAAATAAAAGTCATTTCAAATTTTCTCAACTTAAATATGCTGAATATTTTAAAATAGTTACTTCCAAAATTCATTTGTTGTTCTATTCAAAGTTCAAAGGTTTTCAAGTAAAACCATGCAATATTTTTTATTTATTTGTACAGATGGTACTCACTTCAACGGCAACCTAATTAATGTAAACAAATCAATTCATACATTGATAGGTTACACCCGAGAGCAGGGCCGTCTTATCGCATAGGCCTGTTGGGCATTTGCCCTGGGGCCCACGAGCATAGGGGCCCTATGGGAATATGTTTATTTAAATATATTATGTATATTTATTTATTAATTCCTGCGGGGAAGGGGCCCAACACTATTTCTTTTCCCAGGGCCCAAACTGGTGTTAAGACGGCTCTGCCCGAGATTGTGTACATATGTCGATATATCTTCAAATCATTTGGAGGCTCATGTATAACTCATACAAATCTATATACAGTTTAATTGGAGGATCATGTTGAAATCAGATCAACTTTTCATTTCATGCTTGAAATGAGATCTTTAATTCTTGGTCGAAATGTCCATCAAACATTAAACATTTATAAACAGTTGCCTTGCTTTTTTTTATTACCGGTTCAAAGCTTTTTAATTATGTGTTATAGAATATTAATTTTTAAAAACCGTTAAGGGCTATAGCAATATTCGGAGGTAATTGTGTGTCGAATATATTCTCTTAGTTTTAGGCTATGGCGGATTAAGGGGCGGGGGCTGAACGGGCTAAAGCCAGGGGCCCCCAATGCTTTAAGGGCCCCCAAACTTAGTATATTTTATAATAGAGATGGAAAATTGTTTGCATGAATCCCTGAAAATATCATAAATTAAATAAATTAATAAAATCTTATCTATTAAACTGATCCCTATTCGGACCCGATAGTCGTAGCAATCGAAATCCTGATTTGATAGGCTTAATAAGGGATACTATTAAAGAATATTGTTTATATTCCTTAAATTCTTATTTGTCATAAGCTCTCCTGGTCGTATGGAAGTGTGTAGGCTTGTTGTGCAAGTGATATAGGGATCTATTCCCAGTGGTGGAATAAATTTTTTTTATTTTTTTTTGGGTCTTTTTACAATCAATTTTAGGATACAAGCAAACAGTTATTTCTTCGTGTTAGGTTTTTTCATGAATAATCTTTTTGGCTGTGAAGGCCGACCCCGTAGTACAGACAAAGCATGAGCAAGGAACCAATGGACTATTTAGTTACAGTCTTATATTAGCTGCTAGCAATCATTTTATGTAGACTAATTTAAAGAGACGCTAGCTGGATAGGGCTCCAGTTTGAATTGCAGCCAGGGGCCCCGTGCAGTCTTAATCCGCCCCTGCTCTTAGGCGTAGGTAGTGGTGAACTCAAGTGGCCAAGAGACCTGGGGGAAAATCTTAAGTATAAGTTATTTAAGCTCTACGTGACTGTTATTTTTCTTACCAACTTTAAATAAGACGGTTGTAAGTGAACATCAATGAAATCTGTATGATACATACAAACAAATGTCTCATTTTTACCTTCTCAACACGCCCCTTGCACGAGTACTTTTTTCTTTTCGGACACACCACAAACACTTAGACGTAGGTAACTAGTAACTACCACCACACCCACTAAAATATATATATTTTTTAATATTTAAAATCTCCAACCAAAAAATAATAGTAAAATAAAAAATATTTATTAGTGCTGTTAACGATTGATTTAATTTTAATAGTTAACTTTTGAAAAATTAACAAATTAATTAATCGTTAATTTGTCTTATCTATACAGACGCTCCTTCTATGCAGAAGATAGTTGCGTCCACAGACCATGACAGATGATCTGTTTGGCAAGTGATGCAGCGCTACCCGTTACCATCGGTATGACAGTCTAGTGTGCTGCCACTCGACCACCGCGTCCCCCCTTTAATTTCGATTAAAGCCAAAAATTAAAATGTATGACGCCATAAGTAACAGTAAACGTTCTTGTTGAAAATTTAAAATACAAAATACACAAACAAATTGTGCAATTAAAACAATAAATTTGAGCTTTATTTTAAACTAAAACGACAATAGACGTTTCGGCTAATGCCTTCTTATCTTATCTTAACTATACAGACGCTCCTTCTATGCAGAAGATAGTTGCGTCCACAGACCATGACAGATGATCTGTTGGCAAGTGATGCAGCATTCACAGGCCACGGCTTTGTGGGTTCCACGCATTACCCAGACGCCTAACAGTGTTAGGTACCCATTCGGAGCGGGGTGACTCAGGGACGCCCTAGGCCCCGGGAACAAACCCTTGCCTTCACACGGATTCGAACCCGTGACCATCGGTTCGACAGTCCAGTGCGCTGCCACTCGACCACCGCGTCTTCATCAGTACAATAACATAAAATAGGTGCTTACATATATTTAAATTCTTAAAACATATTAAATCATAAAATAATTTAAAATATTCATGTAAAATAAAATGAAAGGAAAAACAAAAACAAACAAGGACACAGGGTATAGGAAAATCTATTGTTGAAAATCTAAATAACAATGGAATGTCTTTTTTACATGAATATGTCATCTTTTAACCAACTACACAAAAAGACAAGTGTGTTGACATTATTTGGTTCAAGTGATGAGCGGGTCTAATTGACAATATAACCAACCGAGCTAAACAATCATTTACATGGAACTGGGGTAACTGGTATGCACAAAACGCTCTTGGCAAGGAATAACATTGTCGGATATCCGTGTTCATTAAGTTTCCACCATTGTAGAGGGTTAATGGATTCAGGAACTTTCATCTCCATTTTGTAACTCAGTAATTCATCAGAAGAGCTGTCGTCATTTTCTGTCTGTGAGTCAGAATTCAGAATCCATTGCTGCCATTAGCTTAGGGGCCGTCCATAAATGACGTCACGCACCTAGGGGGGAGGGGTCACACTTTTCTGACGAGGGGGAGGGAGGGGGTGTTGAAGAAATGTGACGTCAGATCAAAAGGGTAACTTGAAATAAAACTTCCACTGAAATATTTGGTCGCTTACAATTTATTTAATGACTTTTTTAAAAAAAATCAGTGCTTCTCAATGTGCCGGTCGGTAGGCCATCAGACGCTGGTTGGCGTAAGCTATCAAGACACGACAATTAAATCTAATTATAATCCTTAAGTTTGAGAATCCACATGATAACATATGAAATTGTTACACTGCGTCGTTTGATGTTGACATCAAAGCATTTGTGATGTAACCGCAGCTCCGTTTTGGTTCTCTCGAACTTTTTTGCCCGTTACCCCAAAATATACAAGTTTATGTGTGCGTTACTCCCCCCCCCAACCCCCAGACTCTAGGTCCTGCTCACATGACTCGGGGATTTGAGGGAGCGTCGTTAGCCGAAAATGCTACTGGTGAGTTTTACATGCATGACAAGTGTCTAAAAATGATCTGAATAGGATTATGTGTAGATATTTTAAGTCAAAACGACACGGAATATCCTTTTTCTTTAAAAGGGGAAGGGGGGGGAGGGAATCTATTTGAAAGAATTAAAAACGTTTTAAGTTTAATATAATTGTTCGATGGGTTTTTGGTCAAACGCCCCTGGCCATTCTAGTCTTCTAGAATCTAGATATAATGATAAATGAGCCCATTGAAAATTATTAAAGTATTCACTAACTTTATTGAATGCATCAAATTCTTGACATCGCAATTCGAGAGGAGCACAAAACAACTTTTCTTCTTAGCTCAGTTTTTAAGGCATTCATTTTAAATATCACAGAAATGATACGTGATACAGACAAGTCATGTGGATTAAGATTATTGTCACTCGTGTAAAAATAAATGAAAGTAGGGTAGATTTAGGTGTCTTCGTATAGTACGTAGGTAAGAAATCTACATAGTTGCCAAATTTAAAAACAAAATGCATTTTCTGGAATGAACCGGTTCAATAATGGGCATATGTTCCAAGCGTACATGAATACATGACGTATTTTAATATATCTAATCTAGTGGATTGTAGTGGATGGTATATGTCCCAAATGAATCTGCATTACCCCCAAGAATTCCCTTTTTGACCCCAGATGAGGTTATTTACCTCTGTTCGCCGACCTCTTTCTTACGGGATGCCCGTCAGTCAATTGAAGGATTTAAAAAAAAATACATTTTAAAAATGTTTTTTTTTAAAATAATTTTTTTTTCTAAACAAAGACGTTAACCGTGATGATTAATAGTCAATGTTTAATTTGTATGCAATAAAATAAAATATAATCTAAGGATGTTAACACAGTTCGTTTTCTGAAGGCCAGTTAAACGTTTCTAAAAAATCCTTCACGCGAGTTACGATATTACAATGTAGATCTTCACTAAATAAATAATAAATAATTAAATGACAATAAAAGTGATTTGAAACACACATTTTCAAATAGAAAATAAGTGGGTTTTTTTGGTGTTTTTTTTTGGGGGGGGGGTCAAAGATTTGTGGCGTATTTTTAGAGTTTTTGTGACGACGCGTGACGAGGGGGAGGGAGGGGGTAAAAAAATCGGAGAAAAAAAATCGCGTGACGTCATTTATGAACGGCCCCTTAATACGGTTTTCATTTGGTTTGATAAGTAGGCGAAGTGTTATAACCATGGTGGGCAAACTTTATCAACATTTTGAACATTCCCGTCAGTCAATAGCTTAAAACCAAAATGTTCGTGTAATCGTCAGGAAATTTGTTATTATTTATCAGCCGCTTTTTTCTTTTTAATTTTTTATAACTTTTTTACTTCCAATAATGTGTAGGTAATGGGTCGATTAATCGTTACAAAATAATTTAATCGTTAAATTTTGTAAATAGATTAATCGAGAAATTAATCGTTAATTTCCGCAGCCCTAATATTTACTATTAATTTACTGACAGTTACTAGTTAAAGTTAAAGTAATAAAACATTACCACTCCGTTCGTAGCCATCAGTTCGTATATGAAAAAAAATATTCCTATTAAATTATTAATGTTTATTTAAAGATTATTTCCAGTCAAACAATGACATCGGTTAATGTCAACATGTAATCTGCACACTTCCTTACTATCAGGAGCTCTAAAAGATTGATCAGTTGAGGACCAGCCTTTAGACTTTAGATCAAACCCAAAACTTTTCTTTTGATGACTCACACTTACCAGAATAACATCATGCAACATCTCCGTACTGTTTTAAACCTAGTAACTTATTTTAAGCCCATTTTGACTAAAGCCACCCAATCACGTTGTAGATGACAACAACGCGATGCTTAGCACCAGTGCTTTTGTTTTTATTAAATCCTTTATATTAACTCGTAATGTCTGCTTACGTGCCGAAAAAACTTTGGATCGAATTTTAACCCACTTAACCGTAAGCTGGCGCGCTGAAATTTTGCAGGCAGACTCGTGGCGATGATAAAAATGAGATATCAAAATTTCAGATCGATCGAATGTACTTTATTTAAATTAATGCATTTTTAGATTATCTCAATCTATCTCTATGTAGCATGTTAATTTTTGTGCTAGAGTTAGAGTGTCGTGGTGCGTATTATTATTATATTGAACAACCTTCCCTTTCGCGCGGTAAGGTGCGTATTATATTGACGATCCTTTTTACAAATATATTCCCGATCGGTCCGCATTATATTTAATTGTTTTACGAGGCATAACTCAAATTTGGGATTTTTGGATTGTCTTGCGCTGCGTATTATAATGAACATTCTTTTAGTTATGTCTTGTATCTAAAGGATTTATAGTCAAAAGCTTTGTTTTTTACGGGTTTTTAAAATTTTTCTTTTTAAAAAAACGTACCGGAATGCATATTCAACACAGCTTGAAAAATCAGTAAGCCAAAACATTCTAGGTAGTAATATGAAAAAACATATGTAGAAGAAAGCTGCCGGATCGCGTTCTGCTAGAAAAAAGCACTGCTTAAGGCTGTGGCTCCACTGCACGCGAATTCGCCAATCTAGTATACGCGCGAACGAGCATCTGAAACCTCTAGAAAAACAAATGCAATAACATAGTGTGAGTGGCTACACTCATCATCATCATCATTGCCCTTCGTCCCATCTGGGGCATAGGCCGCGAACAAAGTCTCTCCAGGCATCCCGGTCCTGCGCCAGTCTCTCAATCTGCCCCCAGCTGTGCCCGCTCATTTTTGTGTCTGCCTCCAGTTCTCTTCTCCAGGTCATTTTGGGACGACCTCTTTTCCTTTTGCCTTGGGGGTTCCATGTGAGGGCTTGTCTCACAATGCTGGATGTAGGCTTTCTGAGAGTGTGGCCAATCCATCTCCATTTGCGCTGGCGTATTAGCTCTTCCACTGGCTCTTGTTGTGTGCGTTGCCAGAGGTCCTCATTGGTGATGACATTTGGCCAGCGGATTCGGAGAATTGCTCGGAGACATGTATTTATAAAGGCTTGAAGCTTTTTAGAAATGGCTGCTGTTATTCGCCATGTTTCTGCTCCATACAGTAGGACAGGCTTTACTGTGGTGTTGAATATCCTGACCTTGGTATGAAGAGTCAAGTTGTTGCAGTTCCAAACTTTTTTTAGCTGTTTAAATGATGATCTTGCTTTGCCAATTCTCACTCTTACATCGGCGTCTGTCCCTCCTTGTGTGTCGATGATGCTTCCAAGGTATGTGAAGCTATCCACCTCTTCCAGATTTGTTCCTTCCAGTGTTATTGGAGTGTTGCTTGATGTGTTTATTTTAAGGACTTTGCTTTTTCCCTTATGGATGTTCAGGCCAAGGCAAGCAGAGAATTGTGCTACATTGTTGGTTTTCTCCTGCATCTGTTGCTGTGAGTGTGATAATAAGGCCAGGTCGTCCGCAAAGTCCAGGTCATCAAGTTGTTTCCATAGTGTCCACTGGATACCATTTCTCTTCTGCTCTGTAGACATTTTCATTATCCAGTCGATGGTTAGCAGAAATAAGAATGGTGAAAGCAGACACCCCTGTCTGACTCCGGTCTGTACCTCAAAAGCTGCTGTTGCTTGTTGGCCATGGACAATTCTACATGTAAGTCCTTCGTAGGAAGCCTTAATTATGTCAGTCAGTTTTTGTGGTATCCCGTAGTGTCTTAGTAACTTCCACAGGGTTGGCCTGTCAACACTATCGAAAGCCTTCTCATAGTCAATAAAGTTGATGTATAGTGGTGAGTTCCACTCCAGGGATTGTTCCAATATAATTCTCAGAGTGGCAATCTGGTCAGTGCATGATCTATCTTTTCTAAAACCTGCTTGTTGGTCTCTAAGATGGGTGTCTATTGCGTCCCTCATTCTGTTTAGCAGCACTCTGTTAAATACTTTGCTTGGTATGGATAGCAGAGTTATTCCTCTATAGTTGGAGCAAGAGCTAAGATCTCCTTTCTTTGGGAGCTTAATGAGATGTCCTTCTTTCCACTCCGTCGGAATCTGTTCTTCCTCCCATATTTTCTTGAAAAGAATGTGTAGCATTGCAGAGCTAGTCGTAATATCTGCTGTCAAGGCTTCTGCTGGTATTCTGTCTGGACCAGCTGCTTTGCCTTTCTTTAGTTGTTTAATTGCTCTGTTTATCTCTTGTTTTGTGGGTATGCTGCAGTCTATTTCTAGGTCTTGTTCCGCTGGCTCTATGTTGAGTTTGTATTGTGGGGCTGGTCGGTTGAGGAGTTCTTCAAAATGTTCTATCCATCTTTTTTTCTGACCCTCTTCATCAGGTATAGATTTCCCATCTTTAGTTTTAACAGGTCTCTCTGGATTTTTGAACTTTCCGGATAGCTTTTTTATTGTACTGAATAGTTCTCTTGTGTTTCCATGGTAAGCTGCCTCTTCTGCTTCAGTTGCTAGTCCTTCTATGTAGTTCTTTTTATCTGACCTTATACTACGTTTAACGTCTTTATTGGCTTCTGCGTATTCTGCTGATGCTCTAGCTTTTTCAGTTCTGGTGCGGCTGTTGTTGAGATTTGCCTTCTTCTTTTTCCTCTGTTGGATTTTCTCCATGGTTTCATTAGAGATCCATTCTTTATGTGTTTGTTGCCTTGGACCCAACACTTCTTCACAGGTGGTCGTGAGTATTTCTTTGAAGCTTTTCCAGTTTTGGTCAACTGTTTCTTCGTTGCCAAGTTCTTGTAAGATCTGGAATTTGTTTGTTAGCGTAAGTTTGAACTCATTAAGTTTTGGTCCCCCTTTCAAAAGAGTAGTGTTAAAACGTTGGCGCTTGCTTCCCTCACTTGTCCAATTCTTTTTCAATTTGAGCCTTAGTTGGGCAATCAGTAGATGATGGTCTGAGGCTACATCTGCCCCTCTTTTTACCCTTACATCTTGGAGAGATCTTCTAAACTTTTTGCAGATACAGATATGGTCGATTTGGTTAGCCGTGGACATATCTGGTGATATCCATGTTGCCTTGTGGATATTTCTATGCATGAAGAGACTTCCACCAATGACCAGTCCATCTGCAGCACATAGATCTGCTAGCCTTTCACCATTATCGTTCATCTCTCCGAGGCCATTTGTTCCCATGCATTCTTCATATCCATTATTGTTGCTGCCTATTTTTGCATTTAGGTCGCCCATTAGAATAATCACATTGCTCCTAGGACACTTTTGGATAAGGGTTCTCAGTCTGTTGTAGAAGTCCTCTTTGTCCTCTTCTTTACTGTCGTTAGTAGGAGCGTATACCTGAAGAAGATCCATATTGACTTCTTGCTTTTTGGTCTTAAATCTTGCGGTGATTATTCGGGGACCATGGGCTTCCCACCCTAAAAGGGCGTTCTGGGCAGTTTTGGAAAGCATGATTGCTACTCCTTGGGTGTGGGCTGCGTTTTCTTCATCATGGCCTGAATATAGTAGCAGTTCTCCTGTGTTGAGCTTCATCTGGCCTGAGCCAGTCCATCGGGATTCACTTATCCCTAGGATGGCTAGCTTGTACCGTTGCATTTCGGCAGCAACTTGGGCAGTTTTTCCAGCTTCGAACATGGTCCTTACGTTCCATGTTCCTAAGTTGGTGGTGGTCCTAGTGGAGAGGATGGTTGTCTGCCGGGTGGTTTCCAGTTGGCTTTGGCCACCCAGCTTCATAAGTTCTCTGTTACGAGACCCATCATCTCCAAGGTCCGAGTTTCCTATTTTTTTCTTTGTTCACGTTTTTGTAGCAAGGCTTTTTTTACGGGAAGGGATGCTAACCCTTCGCACAACCCTCCTCCTCTCTCACCCGGGCTTGGGACCGTATACGCGCGAAAAATTTGATTTTTACAGCGCATCGCGCGAATCTGCTTTCAAAAGTCAACAAAATGGCGGACATTTTTTTGCCACATCGTCCAATTTTATGTGTGTAATTGATCATTTAATAAATAATAATTGGCTTTCATGCATGATTTTCGAAATTTAAAACATTATATTTCCATTTGAAACTAAAATTATTTTGATTTTTATTATGGATATTGACAAGTTAAATTCGTAAGTCCATGAGCGAACACTCCTCTCAACGACGTCGAAGTGTGACAATAGTAATACTAATACTAGTAGTAATATTAATAGGAATGTTGGAAGGAAACTTTGGCTTGAAATTGCAGACGAACCTAATTCTACAAGTAAGTAAGCTACAACTATTATTGTAGATTTTGTTTATTTAATTCAATCAAGAATGATAGATAACTGAGTCTAAAAATAATTATAAAAATATTAATTTTAGGACTATCAAATCCAAGTGGTTAAGAATTTATTTAATTAGGTCAAGACGATTCAAGTCGGTGATCGACTTTTAAATATAATATTTATTAATTTTAAGCTTCAAAATAAGTTTTAAATAGTATAGCCTATAAGTATATGTATTTTATACTTATTATTTTACTTTAAACTTTAAATTATTAATATATTGACTAAAAGGGAATCAAATAACAAAATATTATAAATTAATGAAGCGAAATACTTGTTTCACTATTTAAACAACTTTTGTTCCAATTAATAACTATTTTGCATATATAATATATATTATATATACTTATAATTTACTATTAATATTATTTTTAAATGTAGCATAAGTTAAATATACCATAATATTAAGTTCAAAATTAATGCTTAAAATGTTTTTAAAATATTTTAAATTTCAAGGAAAGAACACAACAAGATTTTAAATTTAATTAAAACTACAATGTTACACTAGTACTAGTTTTACATGTCGAAAATAAAATTGAATTTTTTTACTATTAATACTATTATTACTATTTATAACAATAACAATTAACTGTTAAATTATTTATCAATTTTTTATCAACGTGGTAATTAAAAAAATTGTGGTTTAACTTAAACTTTTAGAATTTATTATGTATAAAAATAATTTTCAAGACTAATTTATATATTTTTTTAAACAATGATACAATGTGTGTAAAAGCAACCTTTTTCTTCTTTTCAGCCAATGTTGTAGAAACAAAACGGCAAGGCTTGGGAGAAAACTTTTGTAAAGAGCATTTTAAAAACAACAAGACCTCTTACAGATAGTTTAGCTACATTTAATGGACAAAATTCTTCATGGAAATTCTATAACCATATATACTATTCCTGTTGGATGTGTTCTCTTCAAGACAAAGTAAGGGTTATATACAGATTGCTGACATAAATTCAGGAGAAGAGAGAAAATAAAATTTTATGGCAAATAAGACAATAATTCACACTGATTTTAATGACAATGTCAATAATAATGAATCACAACATGTTGGTATATTTGGAGAAGCAGCTCAAAAATACCCTCATTCTAGTACACATGATATACCTTTGAAAACACCAAAAATGCAAAGGAAAAGAAAAATGGTAAAGGATAAGTCAGAAGATATTATCACCTGATTCATTTGGAGGAAAGTTAGATGGAGGAGCTGAAAAAACAAAAACAGTATCATGAGTCTGCTAACACATCTTCATAAAATGCCAAAGAGGCTAAAGCTAGGAATGAAATTAAAAGTTCTACAACTTTTGGTAAATGCTGATGGACCAGAAAAAATGGAAAGGTCAAATTCATTTATGGATCAAGATGATTGCACTTTGCCAATTTCATCACCCAACATAACCAAATGACAACAAGCTACAAAGAAATTTCATTTAAAATGGGATTGTAAACAAACAGTTGATTTAAGCACTCATGACATTTAATCAAAATGAAAAAACAAAGTTTTACTGTTAAGTGTTAATAATTTACTGTTAAGTGTTAATCTTTTTACTGTTGAGTGTTAATAGTTTTCCTGTTACATGTTAATTTTAAAAATAGTTCAAATTTTAAAAATAATTAAATATAATTTTTTTTTGCCTTCATATTTTATAAACACAAATTTCTGTGTGCTTGAAAGAATTTTTAACCTCAAATTACATGATGATATAAGACAATAAAATTGTTTATAGTAATTATAATCATGTGAAATTTATTATTGTTTAATATGAAATACAACTATATTAAGTAAAAAGAAGCATTTATGATTTAATTGCAATAATGAACATCATCATTTATTGATCCAAATTAAAAAAGAAATTAACTCATCTAAATTTTTTAATAAATTTTTTGAAAATAAATTATTCAAGAAAAAACATTTCTATGTCTGTTTTATGTTTACATTAAAGAAAAACATCTATAAACCCATTTGTATGTGATTAATAAATTTTAATGCATGTATGGACCTTATTATGGATGATACTAGTGTGATTATGCTGCATGCAATGTTACATCACAATTTTTCAAGAATTATGTTAAGGGGGGATATGACAGTGTTTTGACCTATTAACTGAAAAATTACATGTTTTGGTGTTTTGTCATAATTGACTACCTAAGCCATTGTAGAATATGTTCAAAAAAATGTTATTTTATGTTATTAAAGTTGTAAAAAAATATTTTGTAAGGTCACTGTTTGCGTTTTTAATGATTTTAATAGCCATTTACTGTTTATATTGCCATTGTTCAAGCCATAGCAAGTCATATCAAACTTTTAGTTTCCATATAGTATGATATAGTGTTTGGAATCATTTTAAAGGATTTTTATATGAATATGGATTTAGTCCAATATCGACTACCTCTTTACTACTGGATATACAAAAATAAAAATATTTACGAATGAAAACAAATGCAACAAAAAATTTGTCAGTCTAAAATCATCACCCGAAGGGCATTGGTCATCGTCAAAAATGACCAGTGGCTAGTGGTGGTCAAGCTCTACTCTAGTGCCACTTTACAGCCATCACTTGGCACCATTTTATAGCCATATCCTAGCATCACTTTGCTGCCATCTCCTGATTGGCAGCCATCGCTTGGCACCACTTCGTTGCCATCGCCTGGCACCACTTCCAAGCAAATGCCTGTCACTTTATCACCTGGAACCTATTCACAGCAATTTTATGGCACCATTTTACAGCCACCTACTATCACAATCTCAAAACCCACTCATACTTGGGTCTTAGTAGATGTTGCAAATAAACAATATGGAGATACCATGTATCCAATTTGCTTCAATGACAATTTTTTAAAATGATAATTTTTTTTTAAATGTTTCTAGTAAGTTTAAGGGCTAAGCTATATTCTCAAAAAGTTTCACTCTTTTATCTCTCACGCAATTGTGTTTTTTTCGATATACTAACTTTAAAAGTCGTTTTTCTCAAAATTGCGTTTTCATAAATTTTTTTCCACGCAAAATGAAATTTCTCAAAAATTGCTTTATCAATTTGTTTAATATTTTCAGGGTTTGTTCTGTATTCATATTGTAACAATCCTGAGTATGCATTTTTAATTATATTTATTATTTATTATTTTAATAAGATTTTTATAACTTGACCCCCTTAAATGTTCATGTTTTTTCAACTATTTTCACTGAAAAATTTATATTTTAAAATCTAATGGAGATTTTTTAATTCTAATACTCACAAATATCAATAAAATGTATATATAGCTAAAATTTAAGTTTCAAATCATTCTGTTCATTAGTTTTTTTTTAATATATTTTTTTAATTTTGTCCTTTTTATGTCCTCTTTTTGTCCTCCTTGTTTATTACAAAATATTTTCTTCACAATTTTTTTTGTCACTTACTAGCTATATGGAACAAAGTAAACACATAAAAATGTAAATATATTGATGTTCTAGTTTTTACCTTAAGATGTGGTATTAATATTTAAGCAATAAAATATATTACTTTGCTTATACTTATACTCATACTTAAAAACATATAAACATATAATATATATTTAAATAATATTTAGAAAATCAAATTCAATAAATAACTTTTAATATATATATATATATATATATATATACACATCTACATGTATTATTTGAAAATGTTAATATAATGAGAAATAGCACTTGCTAATATTCTGATAGTTGTATAAAAACATAATAATTTCCTATAATCAAAATTTGAAAAACTTTTTTCTTTGAGAATAGATAAAGTATGCACAAACACTTGGGTATACCTGTTCCCTAATATAAGTAGATTCAAGATTTAATAAGAAGCACAGAACAGTATCTAAAAAATATTGGCTCTAAATCATCACTCAAAATGGTAAACTCAGTAGTTCCACAAGAACATTTTCTAGTTCCCCCTACCCCCCCTCCCCTAATTTAATTCTAATTTACATAAATTATTTACCCAACAGCATCTCATCAATAGCAAAAGTTATGATATTTGCTGATGATTACATAAGCTATAGAACAATTGAGTGTGAAGAGTATACAGAAATGTTACAAATACACTTAGATTTAGATGAATTAAAAAATTGGAAAGTAATTGGATTATCATACATAGTGTTTACACTAAATTTATTTTCAAATGTTAAGAGTATAAAAGAAAAATAAATGCAAATTATTGCATTCAGGGTAAACATCTAACCCAAAATAAAGATGTAAAATGTAAGTACTTAACTATACATTTTAGAAAAATAATATTTTATTAAAACATTGTTATTTTTACAATTGTGTTAATAATATTAATCATTCACAATGTAAAACTCCACTATAAATCATGTGTTCATAAATCACTCATGAACCTTAAAGTTAAGATTATTAAATTTCATTTTTTCATAATTCATTAAAAATTAAAAATAATTTATATAGCTTATTAAGCTTTAAATAAATAATTGAAAACAGAAATACTAATGTTCCATATTTATATCCAATAACTTTAGATTTTATTATTTACTAACTATTTTTGGAAACTCATGACATTTACATACCCACACTCACATGAGCAAATGTAATTATGTGACATATGATGGAACAATATTAATATTACATGTGGTAGGTTTGGATCTTCAAATAACTATATTAAGTATTAAGCTTTACAGGGCCAACTATACTTGAAGTTGTACATTTCAAATTCTCTGTTTCACCATGTGTATGGATAAATTAGATATTCCCTTAAAGGATCCTTGATAGCTAGTAAATACATATGGTAGTTTTGTATTGGTTCCTGGTAGCTCCCTTGGATTATAATAATAATTAGGGTAAGAGAAACAACCCCTATTTTATTTTACATATTTGATTCAAGAAAAATCCCACTGTCACTTGGCTTACCATAAGCTCCAAAATCAACACTTTAAAATAATATTTGGTATTAGTCAAGGCTTGAAGTTCAACTTGAAGAATAATAGAATGACATTGTTTATACTTGTAATGTTTTGATCAAGATTATTTGGGGCACTTGATGCAGACATGCTTGCCATTGATACCAACACAATTTGGATAATCCCATAGCTGCTCAAAGTTTCGCAATCAATCTGTAACAATATTTCTGTATTTTGATAAGGCATGTTCATCAACAAAACACTGCCAAATAGCATCAAGTCTCATAAATTATTTTGAAATTGTTAAGTGGTTATTCTATAAAATGAGAAGTCCTAAGTGTGTTTACTGGAATCTGAAAAAACATAAGTAAAAGTAACTTATTATTTTAACTAATATTGCGGACAAAGCAAACTATTACTATGTCATAACTTATCATCTGTATGAATATCAATATCACCCTAAAATGAATATAATATATTAAAATGTGTCAGATGAGTGAAAAAAAAATGCACATTAATTTAAATATTATCTAATAATATCTAATATTTTGTAGACAACTCAGCAACAAACTAAATTTTTCTAATAATAATAAATGATAATTTGCTGCTTTCACTATAGTCTATAGCCCTGAATTATATAAGCTTTGAATTTGAAAATTAACTACATTCTTAATTTTTTAAATTTTTTAAAAACCTTTAAAGTGATAAAAATTTCACTAAAAAAACTTCTACAAATGACTGTGACATTTTGTCAAGTCTTTCAATAAGTAGTTAAATAAAGTTAACTAAAGTAGTTAACTAATTTTAATTGATTTACTTTAATAATAATTATTAGCCTTATTACTTATTAGATTTTAAAATAATTTTTTTTCAAACACAAATTAACTTACCTCAGTTCCTCACAGTGTGTTAAAGTTAATGCCAGCCTTTCTTCGGGAGAAATTGATTTCCAAAATTATTGGGGGCGGGGGTTTTTCAATATGTGGTCTTATTCTATTTAATTTTATTCTTTAAAATTAAAACAAAATGTTTTAGGTCTCATACTGAAAAATTCATTTTAAAAAAAAACCTTCTTGGACAAAAAAACTACTTCGTATTCGTTGATTCTAGCGCCAGCGGCTTTTTTAGGCTTAGCCTTAAATATTTAAAGTAATTAAAATTAAAGACTTTAAAAAAAAAGACTTATGACTTATGAGTCTTATGAATCGATGTTTCAATTTATGAAATTCAACACTCTTACTCTTAACTCTCTACAAGATTTAGGTTTAACCACATGTCTCTCTGATCTTTACCCATCAAAATAAAATAATGGGGGGAAATATATTTATATGATTTTTATATATTCTAATTCTATATGCAAATTCAAATACGAACGTAAAACAGTGGTTGTTAAGCTAAACAAATAAAAACGAAAGTAGGCGATGTCTACATAAACATACAAAATGAATGTTTAAATAGCAAAAAGATAAAGGTTAAAGGTTGTTGTCAAGACAAACAATGAAAATCGCGCGATATCAGCTGAAGCAAACGCTTGCAGTGTAGCCACCCTAAAAATTACATTTCAGATGCGAGTTCGCGCGTATACTAGATTGGCGAATTCGCGTGCAGTAGAGCCACAGCCTAACACACCTGCTCACAGATAAACATTTACTTCCAATTATTGTATCAGCTTTTTGATGTTAAAACTTGCATGCGTGTAAATTGTAAATACAATGTCAAGACTCAGATAAAACGGGTTTTATTTAAAAATCAATCCAAATTATATTGCCATTAACTTTAATAGTTATAAAATATATAGTTGATGGCCACATTAAATAAGCCTCATACCCCCTAACGTTAACTTCCCACTTTCCAACCCAAACCAGCCCACAAAACATATTTTACAAAAGTGCATTATGTATTTTAGTAAACTTCCCTGTCGAAACCACAGCCAAAATCTAATAAAGTTCGGAATAATGCAGACTTTTATTTAAACCAGAAGAGAACAGTGTCTAGTATTTGCCTGATTGGCCAACATTTTCTCTGGCAAACTTAATGTTGAAATAACACATGCGAACCTCTTAATTTTTATTATTATTATTATTTTTTAAAGTAAAATTAAATCACGTCCACCGATATTAAAGAAACGAAATGTTATTGACGAGAGCAAAATAGCCATTGTTGTAATCACCGCTGCAGTGTGTATTAAAGCGTACATCTAAAGATCTCACACATCTTGCCAACAGTTTTTAATTAGGGTTTGTAGTTCCGCCCTTTCCTCCCCGCTAATTCGATATGTTAGTGGTTAATGAGATTTGGTTACCTTTTTTTTTGCCTGGCTTTTTCGTTGGACCCCACCCCACACTGACCCTCTTTTGTCTCATAATTATAATTTGCTTGCAACTTCTGCTGTTGCTTATGGGAATATTCCCGTGTGACCAGAACCATTTGAGATCGACAAATCTGGTTTTAGCTGGTTTATTCTGGGTTAAACTATGTGAAGTATGTGGCCAACAGTTAGTTTTTTTTTCCCAACCCAAATACAGTAGATATCCATACACTTATATAATTGTGTTAATTTTTTATTTTTTTTTCGAAGAAGGTTTAAATGTTCTGAAGAAGGTTCTTCGTTGAGTCAATATAAACAATTAGTCGTAGTAATGAGGCTCAGAAGTCTTTTAGAAGCCGACAAATGTAAACATTATTTTAAAGCTCACAATAAAAAATCTCCAACCCCAACCCGCACCTCTAAGATTTTACTGCGTCTAAGAACACAGGTTGGGGGCCAGGGTTATTAGACACACAGTGGTAATCATAAGAAACATCAGAAAACTTATTACGCTTGTCTAGAGTGGAAGCCTATGGTGATCCAATTGCGGGGAGATATCAGAATGGGTAACTTGCATTTTCTAAACAAAATATATGTGGTTCTATTTTGTTTTGTTATTCTTGTTTAATTGCCAGAAAGTTCAGATGTGTTATTAAAAGTCCAAGATTCAGTGACAAGACACCTGGCACCTGGCGCAGAGCAGAAAATATCTGCGAATAGATATCCGGATCAACTGATAAATGGAGTTACGTGCCTTGTCGGTTGTCTCTTATCTTCTTCTTATCTTATACAGACGCTCCTTCTATGCAGAAGATAATTGCGTCCACAGACCATGACGGATGATCTGTTGGCAAGTGATGCAGCGTTCACAGGCCACGGCTATGAGCGTTCCACGCATTACCCAGCCGCCTAACAAGTGTTAAGTACCCATTCGGAGCTGGGTTACTCAGGGACGCCCTAGACCCCGGGAACAAATCATTCCCTTCACATGGATTTGAACCCGCTGCCACTCGACCACCGCGTCAACTCTAGCAACAATGCTCAATGTCAGTCCGCTCCTTTAAACTAGCTTAGTTTAGTCTTCCCTATTTGCGTATTTTATAGTTCTGGGCAACCGGAAGCAGACCCTTGTCAACTGGACCATACATCAGGAATTAATTTTTAAAAATAAACTAAGGAAATAAATAAAACTTCAAGATACAAAATTTTAAAAATTTAAAAAAAAATCATTTCTTAAGTTTTACATTGGTTTAAATTGCCTAGACACTTCTTCGGCCATAGAAAAAGTCTTAAAGAAATGAGAAGAAAATGTCTTAAACTGGAGTGCTTCCTCCTGAGCCTCTTGGGGGCCCATTATCCCCATCAGTTATTTAATTGCATAACATGTACAAACAACAAAAGATAAATTAAAACATTTCTCAAAGGGCATTCATTAAAACAACGAAATGATAGTATTTGTGTAAGGGGCCGTCCATAAATGACGTCACGCGATTTTTGCCGATTTTTGACCCCCCCCCCTCGTCACGCGTCATCACAAAAACTTAGTCCCCCCCCCCTCTAAAAATACGTCACAAATTTTTGACGCCCTCCCCCGAAAAAAAACGGTGACCAGACATATGCGCACAAGACAATCGCGCACACTGTTAGGATTAGGGTTAGGGTTAGGGTTAGGTTTAGGGTTAGGTTTGTAGGTGTGAGCCATTGTCATTGTGAACAACTATCGGTGTTTGCGTTTGTTCGGTGCGCGTTTGTGTCATTGCGGAATTATCTGTGTGCGCTTGTTGTGTGCGCGATTGTCTTGTGCGCGTTTGTCAGGGAACCGAAAAAAACAACAACAACCCCACAACGAAAAAAACACAGATAAAAACACTTTATTTTCTATTTGAAAATAAGTATGTTTCAAATCACGTTTATTGTCATTTAAGTATTTATTATTTATTTAGTGCAGATCTACATTGTAATATCGTAACCCGTGTGAAGCATTTTAAAAAAACTTTTAACCGGCCTTCAGAAAACGAACTGTGTTAACATCCTTAGATTATATTTTATTTTAATGCTTGCAAATTAAACATTGACTATTAATCATCACGGTTAATGAAATTGTTTAGAAAAAAAATATATTTAAAAATAACATTTTAAAAATGTATTTTTAAAAAATCCCTCAATTGACTGATGGGCAACCCGTAAGAAAGAGGTCGGCGAACAGACGTTAACATCCTCATCTGGGGTCAAAAAGAGAATTCTTGGGGTGTAATGCAGACTCATTTGGGACATATAACATCCACTGATGATGTTTAACCAAAAACCAATCGATTAATTATATCAAACTTAAAACGTTTATAATTCTATCAAATAGACCCCCCCACCCTTTTTTTTTAAAGAAAAAGGATATTCCGTGTCGTTTTGACTTAAAATATCTATACATAGTCCTATTCATTTCAATTTTGGACACTTGTCATGCGTGTAAAACTCACCAGTAGCATTTTTTTTTGGGGGGGGGGCTAACGACGCTCCCCCAAATCCCCGAATCATGTGAGCAGTACCTAGAGTCTGGGGGTTGTAACGCACACATAAACTTGTATATTTTGGGGTAACGGGCAAAAAAGTTCGCCGACGGAGCTGCGGTTATATCACAAATGCTTTGATGTCAACATCAAACGACACGGTGTAACAATTTCATACGTTATCTTGTGAGCTCTGAAACTTAAGGATTATAAATAATTAGATTTAATTTTCGTCTCTTGATAGCATACGCCAACCAGCGTCTGATGGCCTACCGACCTGCACATTGAGAAGCCCTGATTTTAAAAAAAAATATTAAATTTTAAAAAAATCTTTTTTTAAAAAGGACACGCTTTTAACATAATCATTACTTTTATTAATGTCTCATATATAAGGGATTTATAGTCAAAAACTTTGTTTTTACAGCTATTTTAAAAAACTTATAATAAAAAATCTTTTAAAATTCACGTCTGAAGCCCACACATCTTTTTAAATCCCTTATATTAACTTCACCGCCGGTCATCTCTCTCTGTCTTGGGCGGGCGGAAAAACAGAAGTCAAAAATGACCCACTTCCCATGATCCGATCGAACCTAATAATACATCGTATCAAAATTTCAGATCGATCGAACGTACCGTAATTAAATTAATGCATTTTTAGTTTATCCTTATATGAGGTATGTAATTAAAATTCACGGTTTGTTATTGTTTTTTTTCCCACGTGAAATTTTGAGCTGACGCATTGAGGCGCTTTTGTTTACATTTTACGTGTCACTCTGAGCTCGGTCAAGCGAATCGGTGACCAGACTTTTCCCATCCCCCCCCACCCACCCCTCCCCCCCACTAGGGTTATGATGCAAAGTTGAGTTAAGACAGATTCAGTCTGTAAATGTTTGAAAATAATCAATACTGTTAGTTATGTCTCATATATAAGGGATTTATAGTCAAAAACTTTGTTTTTACGGGTTTGTTTGATTAAATCCCTTATATTAACTTCGCGGCCATCTCTCTCTGTCTTGGGCTCGGCGGGCGGAAAAATAGAAGTCAAAAATGACCCACTTCCCATGATCCGATCGAACTGAAATTTGGCACACGGACCCGTCTAACCTAACAATGCATCGTATCAAAATTTCAGATCGATCGAACGTACCGTAATTAAATTAATGCATTTTTAGTTTATTTAAAGCCCTTATATTAACTTCGCGGCCGTCTCATCATCTCATCATCTCATCATCTCATGGGCTGGGCGGGTGGAAAAAGAAAAGTCGAAAATGTCCCACTTCCCGTGATTCGATCGAGCTGAAATTTGGCACACTGACCCGTCTGACCTAACAATGCATCGTGTCAAAATTTCAGATTGATCGATCGTACTGTAATTAAATTAATGCATTTTTAGTTTATCCTTATATGAGGTATGTAATTTAAATTCACGGTTTGTTATTGTTTTTTTTTGCCACGTGAAAGTTTGAGCTGACGCATTGAGGCGACCCAACGAAGCGACGGGGTGCTTTTGTTTACATTTTACGTGTCACGCAGAGCTCGGTCAAGCGAATCGGTGACCAGACTTTTCCCCTCTCCCCCTCCCACCCACCCCTCCCCCCTCTAGGGTTATGAAGCAAACTTGAGTTAAGACAGATTTCAGTCTGTAAATGTTTGAAAATAATCACTACTGTTAGTTATGTCTCATATATAAGGGATTTATAGTCAAAAACTTTGTTTTTACGGGTTTTTTTTTAATACCAAACACCTCATAAGCGCCCGCCCAACGTTTTATACCACGGTGTTGTGTTCACGTGGTGAACTCATGGATGTCAACAAAGCAGACGGGTACCGATGCTTATATATAGACTATAGATAAACTAAAAATGCAATAATTTCAATAGGGTACATTCGATCAATCTGAAATTTTGACACAATGCATTGTCATCCAAGATCTATCTGTGGTAAAATTTTGAGATCTCTAGGTCCATCAGAAGTGGTTTCATTTTACGTTTCAAGATTTGAAGGAAGGATACAACATATAAACATTGTGACTTAAATAAAAGCGTGTAAAAAAAAGGAAAGCAGACACATTTTATTACTCTCAGTGACAAAGTTGCTCCTTTTACGAAAAAGCTTGATCTTTGTAAAACAAGTTTATTTCACATTTTTTATAAATTGTTTTTTTTTAAAATAAATTTATTTAAATTCCGTTTTATCAAACTTATCTTATCTTATCTATACAGACGCTCCTTCTATGCAGAAGATAGTTGCGTCCACAGACCATGACAGATGATCTGTTGGCAAGTGATGCAGCATTCACAGGCCACGGCTTTGAGGGTTCCACGCATTACCCAGCCGCCTAACACTATGTAGTGTTAGGTACCCATTCGGAGCGGGGTGACTCAGGGACGCCCTAGGCCCCGGGAACAAACCCTTGCCTTCATACGGATTCGAACCCGTGACCATCGGTACGACAGTCCAGTGCGCTGCCACTCGACCACCGCGTCCCGTAACTTTCAATGACCACAGCGTTTATTCTGTTAAATGTTCACAATTAATATTTAGAATTAGAATAGATTTATCAACATACCCAAGTTTTATTTCAGTGTCACGAAATTTCTCACCATTATATTGAAGCATCAAAAGTGGACTTAAGTTTTTTCTTGAAAAATTTTAATGACATCAACTTACGACTGGATCTCAATCATTTTCTGGCCATCAATTTTTTTGAGCTGCTTTGGTCCTCACACTTCAGTTATCTTATCTTATCTGTTTACAGACGCTCCTTCTATACAGAAGATTATTACGTCCTATGCTTATCTATTGTTTGTGTTTAGTCCTGCATTTTTATTAGAGATTTAAATGTTGATAAAGTGTTGGTTTTCCTGGATTCTTCAGGCAACCCATTCCACGCCCGAATTCCGGACGGGAAGAAGGAAAACTTGTATGTGTTTGTTCTTGCATACGGAATAAGAAAGGTGTTTTTATCCTTATGTCTATCTGAGGGTTGTATTAAGTTATCTTTGTGTTGTATTTCTAAATTAGAATTAATTGCTTTATGTATGATTACTACTTTGCTTTTGGTTCTTCTATCCTCTAGTGTTTCAAGGTTTAATGATTTAACTAATGGTGTTACTCTTGTCAGTTTCGAATATTCTCCAGTAATGAATCTGGCAGCTCTTTTTTGAATTTGTTCTAGTTTATCAATGTTTTCTTTGGTGGATGAGTCCCATACAGAAGATGCATATTCTAGTACAGGTCTCACCAAAGTGAGGTAGCATTTTAGTTTTATATCTCTATTACATTTGTTAAAGTTTCTTTTTATAAAGCCTAAGGTTTTGTTTGATTTTTTAATAACTTCATTGACATGGGGATTCCATGATAGTTTCTCATTTATTAAGACTCCTAAGTATTTTGCATCTTTTGTTTGGGTCAGTTCTTTTCCATGAATGTAATATTTTGAATTTATTTGTTTCTTTTTCTTTGTTACTCTTAACAGTTGACACTTTTCTGGGTGGAAAGACATACTCCAGTTAGTTTCCCATTGTATCAATTCATCTAAGTCTTTTTGTAAAATTTTGCTGTCTTGTTCTGATTTAATTGTTCTATAGATTATACAATCATCAGCAAATAACCTAACTTTTGTACCTGTTGAGATGTTGTTGGGTAAATCATTTATATAAATTAAAAAGAGTAAGGGACCTAGCACAGTTCCTTGTGGAACTCCTGAGTTAACCTTTATTGGTGCAGATTTAGATCCATTAATTATTACAGTTTGCTCCCTGCCCAAAAGGAAGTCTTGGATCCAGTGATGTAAGGAACCTGAGATTCCAAAGTAGTTAAGTTTTTTAAGTAAACTAAGGTGGTGAACTTTGTCAAATGCTTTTGAGAAGTCTAGTAATATTGTATCTATTTGATCATTTTTGTCTAAGCCTTTTGATAGTTCATCTATTAAACCTATTAATTGTGTTTCACATGATCTGTTTTTTCTAAAGCCGTGTTGATGTGGGCATAGAGCATTATATTAAAATTTGTCAAGGTGGTTAACTATACTTTCAATATAATGACTCTTTGGCTGATGTTTAAATTTAACTATAAATATTTAAATTTAAATAGAATTTTAACCAAAAAAACCACAAAACAACAAAAAACATTGAGTAGCCTAAACGTTATTTCAATTCCAAAGCCAAACTCGCCTTGAGAATTTGTATCAAAAGGAAAAGAAAAAAATGTTCTTCAGTATCCCTGACATTCAAGAATCTCTGTTTGGGCACCATTGGCAATATTAAATCATCTCGATTTGAGACCCGCTGACATTAGCAGAGCATCTCTGTTTGACTTATTTCAACAAAGGACGAAATATGCGTACCTGACGGTTTTTGTTGACTTAAGACTCTAACGCCATGAGCTCAGAAACTGTAGACGGGTTTTAAGCTCTAATACAAGACCGGTTTAGACTGGATAGAATCATTGCACTCTGCTAAGAATAAGAACCAAAACATTTTTCGATGTTGTTTTCAGTTTTTAAATCTGTCAGATTGGTGGAGTCGGTGTAATGGAGTCGGTTGTTTTTTTCCTTCTTTTTTTCTTCTTCTTTGTTCAAAAGCATTTTATTAATTTCGTCCGGGATACAAGCAAGATTCTCAAATTATTGAAGAACTCTTAAAGTGCGGAACTCGGTTATGTTATATGTCGAGGTATTAAGGCATTAAAAACAAAATGCAACTCACCTGTGACGCAATACTCTGAATTGGATTGAACCATTCTTCCAAATATATACGCCATGGCTCCATTGAGACACAATTTTTAATACATTTTTTAAACTACGCAACCATTTGTTACGAGCTGTTTTGATGAGCGGCGTGCAGTGGTTTCCAATGCAGTAAAAGTGCACATAGACTGGTGTTGGGGGGTTTTGTAGTGAATCCTTCAAGTTAGCGGCTACAGCTCTAGAGGAGATAAAAGAAAAACAAAAAAACATCAATTCTTTGTTTATCCTAAAAATTCGTTTAATTCAGAGACGGATGAATCCAGTTGACATAACCAGAAAAGAAAATTATCCACGAAATAATGAAGATATATCCGTTTTTAAAAAGACTTTCTTCTCCTATTGCAAGGTTACGTCATCAATTCATGGTTGATATAATAATAATTAAATTTGCATATATTACATATGCAATGTTAGAGGAACACAAATGCTTCTTGAAAAATGAAATGAGTGAGTTTTGACCCATTGATTCTAGTTGGTAGAGACAAAAAGTGTGTGTGTGTGGTGTAGGAGAGAACCTTCCAAAGGATTTTTTTAAAAAGGGTGGCAAAAATCTTTGTCCGCTCTCTTGGTTGCAATAAACACTAAACATAGGCACGCCCCTGCTTTGAGTCTGACATCCCAGTTCGACCTCCATTGTCTTCTGGCTGCCGACGCAAGTCCATAGATCTTAAATTAAGAACAATCAACAAGAGGTTCATATCACTGAATATAAACCTTATTTTTTGTACAGAATAAAGGGCGGATTGGGGCAGCTCAAACTTCTGTTCCCCAACCTCCAGTCACTAATTCCCCAATTGTACAATGTTCCATCTTAACGGACTTATGTACAAAAAACTCAACATCCATAGGGGACATAATGATCTGAATATTGGTCGAGGGCCCCTTACAAACAGCATTACAAGACAGCTCCATATCATTATTGACCGTATTATTTGTGCAAGTGCTAAGCGACCCTCGCCATTGCTTCACGTTTATCTGCCGCTGATATTATGTTTTGTAGAATTATTTAGGTAAAACGTTGACCTGGTGGATCACTTTGCTTCCTTATTATCTCCTCCTGTTTATGTGCCAAAACACAGACGCCAGTTAATGATGTCATTATAGCGTCATATAACACGCAGTTTTTTATGCAATTTTGAAACGCACTTGCCCCACAACCGTGACGTAGCAGCTCCAGTGTGCGATGAATCGGTCACGCCACCTGAAATGCTACTATCACTTTTCGGAAACTCCGGGTTTGGCCTCACTACGGTTCAGTGATTTCCAACAAAGGTTCTAACATCACGATTGCAAGGCAACAAGCTCAATGTCATGCTAACGCACATTCAATCACGGACACACTTGACATGTGTTTACATCACGGAGTCGCTGTTTGGTGCACGTTTATGTCCTCCGGTTATTTTGGGATCCCCTAAATAAATTGTTTTTTAAATCTCTTATATTAACTTCGCGGCCGTCTCTGTCGTCATCTCATGGGCAGGCGGGCGGAAAAAAAAGTAAAAAATGACCCACTTCCCGTGATCCGATCGAGCTGAAATTTCGCACCCGTACCCGTCTCACCTAACAATGCATCGTATCAAAATTTCAGATCGATCGAAAGTACCGTAATTAAATTAATGCATTTTTAGTTTATCCTTATATAACGTATGTAATTCAAAGTCACTGTTTGTTATTGTTTTTTTTTCCACGTGAAAGTTTGAGTTGACGCGTTGAGGCGACCCATCGAAGCACCGGCGTGCTTTTGTTTACATTTTACGTGCCACGCTGAGCTCGGTCAAGCGATCGAAGACCAGACTTTTCCCCTCTCCCCCCACCCACCCCCACCCCGCCCTCCCCCCAGGGTTATGAAGCAAAGTTGATTTAAGACAGATTCAGTCTGTAAATATTTGTAAATACTTTTAGTTATGTCTCATATATAAGGGATTTATAGTCAAAAACTTTGTTTTTACGGGTTTGTTTTATTTTTTAAACTATGAATGATGAAATGATGTTTGGGAAGTCAGACTTGTTCTCACGTGGACCTCAGGGGCTGTAAGAAAAACACACCTTTAGTATAACGACATCGTTTATCTTTCATAGAATTACAATATATTAGCTGTTATACTTGAGATTTCATGCCATTTCATTATGCGGAGTTTTCAATATTTCAAATCTGTAAATTACAGATATGTGATATATTAAAATATATAATAACAATTAAAAATTATCTTGGTCAAGTGTCACCATACTAATTTTTTTCAAAGCGGATTGACTTAAACTTAACAGGTAAACGCGTTAATGGGATTTGTGAAGCTGACTTTTGGCCCGATGAACCGACGTCGCAAACCTACATACATGTTCTGTCCAGTAACATTAGAAGATGAGAAATTCGTTCATTGCCGTCGTCTTTATTTAACGGCTTATTTCTGGGAAAATTTCTAATAAAAAAAGTATTTAACAATCTTTGTTAAAGAAGGTCTTCTAACAAGGAAGAATTAAAAGGGACATCATGTATTTAAATTCTTTAAATACAATACGCTGAGAATTGGTAGAAGTGTAGATAGTCATTCTATAAATGAAATGTAGACGGAACTTTGTTAAATCATTTATATTAACTCGTGGTGGCTTGGCCCTTGCTTGATTGCTTGCTTGATTGTCGAAAAAACTTTGGATCAATTTTTAACCCACTTCCTCGTAAGCTAGCGAGCTGAAATTTTGCTGGCAGTTTTGTGCCAATTATAAAAATGATGTATCAAAATTTCAGATCAATCACATGTACTGCAATTAAATTATTGAATTTTTAGATTATTTTATTTATCTCTTTGTATCATGTTATTTTTTTAGATGTATTGTCGCGGTGAGTATTATATTGAACGACCTTTTTAATACTTTCCTGTTGCGCGATTCAGTGCGTATTATATGGACGATAATTTTTAAAAATATATTCCCGATCGGTGCGCATTATATTAAATATGTTTTACGAGACATAACTAAAATTGTGGATTTTTGGATTGTCGTGCGGTGCGAATTATAATGAACACTAGCGTATCACCCGTAAAAAAGTACGGAAGTTTTCACGTGAAATCTAATTATTTTTTTTTAAAATTCGGTAAATCACGGCTTGCGAGCCAGATGTGGCTTTATTGATCGCTGCATCTGGCTCTCAGACATATGTTCGATTGTTTTTTAAAAAAAGTTTATTCAGACTCCTTTGATCTACATATTAATTACATATTAAAAGAAACATAACAATGTTATTAAAATAGGGCTGTTAGAGATTAATTTAAATGTAATCGTTAACTTTTTAAAAAAATAACGATTAATTAACCGTCAATTTCGATAAAAGCCAAAAATTAAAAATTTATGATGTCAAAAGTAACACGTATTAAACGTTCTTGTTGAAAATCTAAACTAAATAGCACTGGAATGTCTCCTTTATATGTCATCTTTTAACCAAGTACGTAAAAAGACAAGTGTGTTGACATTATTTGGTTCAAGTGATGAGCAGGTCTAATTGATGACATTATTTGGTTTAAGTGATGAGCAGGTCTAATTGACAATATAACCAGCAAAGCTGAACAATCATTCACATGGATCTGAGGTAACTGGTATGCACAAAACGATCTTGGCAAGGAATGACATTATCGGATATCGGCGTTCATTAAATTTCCACAATTGTAGAGGGTTAATGGATTCAGGAACTTTCATCTCCCTTTTTGTAACGCAGTAATTCATCAGAATGTCGTCATTTTCTGTCTCTGAGTGAGACTCCATTACTGCCATTAGCTTAACTTAATAAGCTATTCGTTTGGTTTGAAAAGTAGGCAAAGTGTTAGAACCATGGTGGCAAACTTTATCAACATTTTGAACATTTAACATTCCTGTCAGTTAATAGTTTAAAACCAAAATGTTCGTGTAATCCTCATGAAATTTATTATTTATCGGTCGCTATGTTTTTTTTTAATATGTTGTTTTTTGAACTTCCAATAATTTGTAATTGATGGGTCGATTAATCGTTAAAAATAATGTAACCGATAAAAATGTTAACGATCAATCGAGAAATTAATCGTTAATTTCCGCAGCCCTATATTAAAAGAATTCAGAAACATAATTATTGTACTTTTGGTGTCGAAATTATACAAAATGCACACATTTACTTGAATTTTTTCTTTTAAACATAATGTATGGCTCTCACACAATTACTTTTCAAAATATGCGGTGTTTATGGCTCGAGACAAAAAGTTTCCCAACCCCTGCTCTACCGTATAGTAAACTGTGGTACTGATATACTTGTGTAAACTGATGTACTTGTGTAAAGTGAGGTACTGATGTAAACTGATGTACTGGTGTAAACTGATGTACTTGTGTAAAATGATGTACTTGTGTAAAATGATGTATTGGTGTAAACTGAGGTACTGGTGTAGACTGATGTATTGGTGTAAACTGAGGTACTGGTGTAGACTGATGTATTGGTGTAAACTGAGGTACTGGTGTAGACTGATGTATTGGTGTAAACTGATGTATTGGTGTAAACTGAGGTACTGGTGTAGACTGATGTATTGGTGTAAACTGATGTACCCATGTAAACTGATGTGCCCGTGTACACTATTTAACATCGATGTAAACTGCTATAGAAAGTGCCGTGTATTCTCCATAATGGTATCAGGTTGAGCGGGGCAGGGGTATAGGGTAGTGTCACTTTACAAGGAGGCGGAACCCAAATAAGCGGATGATTGTACTTTTTGACACCCGTTAGGGAGTCTCTTTCACTCGAGCATGAAGTGGACTTGTCTGTGCCGCCCCCCCCCCAAACAACGCTACAGGTGTTTGTATGCTGTCCTGAAATCACTCGAGCGAGTCCTAGACATAACCTGAGCGATGATGTCGTGGTTTCATGGGGTTGCGTGCTAAACCGTGGCGTTCCATGGTCCATGTGTTCGGACTGATGATATTGGATAAAATAATATAATCTATATAATTCACTAAAGGGAGTAAGTGAAAATGAGCATGACGAATAACCCTGGCTGGCGTCGACGAATGTATCGAGACCAACAATGGTTCTTGTCTTCACTTGCGCTGTTCCTTCACAGGATAACACGAGATTCGTAGTGTACTGTTTATCACGTCCGCCTTACACGCGGAAGGTCCTGGTTTCAAGCCCCAGCGAAAACATTTTTTTTTAATTTTTAAAAATGTGTGTTTGTGCCCGATCTTTTCCCCCTTTTTGCGAACATGGCTGACCATCGCCAGGGTCGGCCAATCACAGTTTATGGTTGGCAAGCTAGTGTGGTGAAGGGTGGTGGGTCAGGTAGATAACCGCATTGCGAATGTCTTGAAACCAGCAATGCGTCGGTGGTTACCCCCCCCCCGACGTTCACTCGTGTTGTTTTGATTTCTTCTAGCTGTAGTTTGTGTCCGTTCTTTCCCCCCCTTTCGTCGCAATATCCATTAGCAAGTCTGCGGCGTATGCTACGCCGCCCGGCGTATCTAGTAATTAATAATAATACTATTTCCACTCTGCCCCTTTACCCTAGTCAAATATGATCCCGTGAATAGACAGGAAGAGTTTCAATATAGTTTGGGGGTGGGGGGGGAGATGCATTTAATTTTTATTGATTTTTTTGTTGGATGGACGCCTACACATAATTATATGTTGACTTTTACTCTCACACCTCCATAAAAAGATCCCCCATTACCCTTAAAATGTGTTTTACGGCCACAAACAGAGACCGTGAGAGTAAATATTTCAGAGATATTTTTATATTTATAAATTTGTGTACCTACCAAATTTCAGTTGTTGTTATCTGAACCATCCTATATAATAAAAGGCTAAGTTCTGTCCCCGTCATCTATGGCGATTGGTCTCTCAAACACACATGACTCCTACAGCCAATCATATCAAGTTTACGCGGACGTTCAAAACGAGTTATTTTTGGTGCAGTATTTCTTCCAAGACTTTATTTTGAGTTATGCGCGTTGGGATTTATAGTCAAAAGCTCTGTTTTTACGAGTTATTTATTTTAACTATAATGAATAGTATTTTTGAAGTGATGCTCATGTATGCCGGTCGAGACGGCTGTTGAAGGTGAGTTACACCATGGCACCGAACGGTGGCGCAACGTCCTTGGACGGGCTTGGTTGCTCGTTTGCTATAAGTTAAGAAAAACATTTTTTTTTAAAACATGTTATTTTATGTGATTTAAAAATATTAAAAATTTATAAATACTAACTTACTTCATGGCCGTGGAGTATTACAAAAATTGACGACAAAAACTGTTGAGAGTTTATGTAGTAAAGTAGTAAATTCGACAGTGAATGTTGAGTATTTCTAAGGGTACGTTGGGAATTGGTTGTGCTAAGAGCTAAATATTTCATTCGGTATGACAGTAACGGTAGTTTGGTTTGTATGTTTCATCACCTTAAACTGGATTAAGTTACAATCTTTGAACTTCTCAGTGGCTACGTCATGACATACTTTGTTGTGGCTGAATGATCATGAAAACAAGACGAACTCGTCTGGGCTAAAATTACAATCTCGCGATTTGTTGATAGCTCAAAATGTGAACCTACCAAAAAAATATATAAATGAAGTTGAGTGTTAATAACTATTGCGTTTTTTATCCCAACTGATAGTCGGCAACCGCTTGGTTATGGGGCTGCATTCAGCTTAATGACAGAGTGAATACATCTCTTTTATAATAATATACATTCTTTCTACTGCCATTTCCATCTTCTAAGTCACTTTATTTACACCAGTGACTCAACGGCGGAAGAAGAATTGTAGGAAAAGTGGTTGGTCGGAAGGTGCTCAGCGCCGTACATCATGGCACTGGTCTCAGTCAAGACCCTTGCCCTCTGGTATACAAAGTGTCTTCGCTCGGGCAACGGTATATAAATTCAAGGGCAGGGAAGGGATGAGGGAAGGGGCAATTACAGGTTTTTCCATCTCCTTGATTGATGGGTAAAGACTGTTGTGACGACTACAAGAATATCAATAATAAATAGCATTTTATTTACGAATGCTCACGAACTGACAAACGTATAATACATTGTCTGTAAGGCTCGAGATTAATGTCTTCCAACCTCAACAAGACATGACAACCTGCGCCATACGCTGCACACAACATTGTCTCAGCTTAGGGCTCTCCCGATAACATAAAGCTATTCAACAAATATGGTAGCAGTAACATCGTTGTCAAACAAACTTTCAGCCATGATTTAAAACGCGCTCTGTAATAGAAAATAAATTAAGAGGTATTTCTACTAAAAGAAAAAACTAACCAAATAAAAATAATAACATTGTCCATACTTGAAAAAAACAAATATAGTTAAATTTTGTGTACATTTAATTAGAAGAAGAAGTTGACTTTATATTTAAAGTAATCATCTACTCTTTTGAAAGTCTTTATTTATAGTTTAAGAATATTAAAGTCATCTTCTCTTAATTTCTCTACGAAAATACAACTAAAAATGGTAAGTCAGTTCTTATCAGAACGTAGGACACAAAATTCTTCAGCAATAGAAGGAGCTTCTGTAATGTATAAAAAAATTAATAATAAATAAATAAATTTAAAAAAAAATACATTCACTTTAAAAAAGCAATGTTACGTTATCCCCTAGATAAGTTTTTAATTTTTTTTTATAATAATTTTTTTTAAAGTTAAAAAAAAAGTCTTTCAAAAATGAGAAGTAATGGAGGTAAAATGTTTCAGAAAACTGGATGGACAAAGTGTATTTAACATAGACACAAAGATGTAAGACATATAATGTTTAAGTGTGTTTTGTTTTGACTTTTGACAACAATAGAATGGGAACGCCACATTTATTGTCTAAAACTTTCCAATCCTGCTCATTCTTTCTCCCACAGTGACATGAGCTGGCGTTTCATTATGCTTTACTTTTTTACTGGGGCAGTTTTATGGGGAAAAAACGAAGAGTTTGCAGTAATCCAGTCTTATTTATATAACACGTCAGTTTTAACAATATAGTTGTAAAAAAGTGATCACGCCTAAAAATAAATAATTTTGCTAGTATTTGTGAATGACGAAATTAAAATGGAACTCGACTAAAGACGCTTGAATACATACATCAATGATGTGATGGTTATTGGATGTCACAATAACTTTATGACGTAATCAAAATTATGAAACAAAATTTTTAGAAAAGAACATTATCATACAATAAAATTATGACACAAGAAGGATGATTGGATGAATTTAAAAAATCCCGTAAAAAAAACAACATTTTTTTAATGTAAATCCTTTACTTACGAGACATAACAAAAAGTATTAAATATATATAATTTGCAATATCACGTCTGTAGTGTCTGTCCGTGACGCTACTAATTTTAGAAAGCAGCGCACCCAATTACTGCACCAATGCATCAAAAGGTGTGCAAATTAAAGATGCGCTGTACAAAAATATTATATGACGTCATTGTTTTAGCTCATATTTTAATTTTGGAAAAGGGAACAATGTAAAAAGAGGATTTGATGATGGTTAATTATAAAATCAAAAAACGAATGGGCACCGTAGGCGCCCTACAACCCCTATTATAAAATACTTTGTGTACATTTCAGAAAGTTTAATATTTCGTATTTATCAAATAAGGACAAGTTAGTTGGGCTTTTGAAAAAGGTCGGCGCCTTAGGCGCCCTAAAAATAGTGCATTTTTTACAAATTAAATAGATTTCAGCTGAAAACTTTCGTCATTTTTGACGGGTGATACGCTAGTGTTCATTATAAAACGCATCGCACGACAATCCAAAAATCAAAAATGTTAATTATGTCTCATATATAAAAGATTTATAGTAAAAATACTACTACAGTCTGCCTGCTAAATTTCAGCTAGATTTGATCATGGGGAAATGGTTATATAAACATGTTTCATATAATGCGCACCGTGTGACAGATTAGTGATTACTAGCATTTACATTTAAAGATCAGGAATACATCTTTTTAAAAATATCGTCAATATAATACGCACTTCACCGCGCGACAGGAAAGTATTAAAAAGGTTGTTCAATATAATACGCACCGCGACACTGTAGCACAGAGGTTCCCAACCCCGGGTCCGCGGGCGCCATGGAGCCCGTGGAACGATTCGTATGTGCCCGCCACTATTCGACAGAGACAGAATTTTTTCATTACTATTAATTAAAAATGTGAATTATAATTTTATTTTTTTTGGTCAGAGTTTTTATTTTTTTGAGTGCCTAAATTTATAAAATACGTTCGTATGTTTGCGATATTGTATTTATGAGTGTTTCCTTTGCTGACAGTACTAGTCGCAACTTGTCTAGCGGCGAGCCAGACTGCACTCTACACGCTAGCCTGGAACGGGGAGTGCTATTTGCACATCACTCCTTGTACACGAAGAAAACCCGAAGTGGACGAACGACACGAACTGAGCCGATGAACACCGAAGGCGCCAAAACACATGGCACATGACTCTGATTGTTTCAGCGATCATCGGCTCACTCCGGGTTTTTGACGTGTACAAGGAGTAATTTGCAAATAGCATTCCCCACCTGGATCCGCGTTGTTGTCATTGTGATTTCGATTGCTGCCCCGTTCGGGTCGCGACAGTTAGCTAAGAGACATCTTCGTCTGACGAAACACGAATTATGAGTTTTGATATTCCTTCTGAACATTTTTTAACGGGGTAAAAGCGAGGTGCGTAATCTATTATATTAAAAAGCGATAGTCTATTATGATTGTGGATATAGTTATAGTCCTTGATATAATACATTTATGCATTTAATGTAGAACAGACTTGCGCTATATCATTGATATTGTATTGTAGTTCAAATGCTATTAATTTTGTTTAGCCCTAAAATGAGTGGACCGAGTAAAAGACAACAAAGCTATAATTTTAACACTGACTGGGAGGAATCATGTTGTTTCGTTAATTTGAAAAATAAATTCGTTTGTTTGTTGTGTGGTAGTAGCATTGCAGCGCCGAAAAAAAGATAATGTTGAACACCACTTTCAGACAATTCATGCCACATTTCATGTGAATTATCCACTTTAATCTGAAGTAAGAAAGAAAAAATCCGTCGACTAAAATCAAGTCTAAATGCACAACAGACTGTTTTGACTAGACATGTAGAAAATTCTAAAAAGGCCACAATTGCTTCTTTCAAAATTTCTCACATGCTCGCACAAAAGAAGAACCTTTCATTGATGGTGAGTTGTTTCAGGAACTATTTTTGTCTGGTGCCGATTGTTTGTTTGATGTTAAGAAACGTGACATTGTCTCAGCAATACAAGACTTACAGTTGTCAAATAACACCGTCATAAGAAGAATACATGTAATTTCAACAGACATACAAACTCAGTTAAAGACTGACTTGGAAATATGTGACCGTTCTCACTACAATTTGACGAGTCAACAGATATATCAGACACTGCACATTTAGCAGTTATGGTGAGAATGTTATTTAGTAACTTCACCGTAAAGGAGGATATGTTGCAAATATTACCTATGAAAGGACAGCCAAGGGATGAGGATATTTATAATACATTCAGAACATACGCCAAGTCAATAAATATGCCTTTGCACAAGCTGTCTGTGATAACCACCGACGGGGCACCAGCAATGGTAGTTAAAAACAAAAGATTTATTGCCCTCTGCAAGAAGGATGAATCATTTTCAAACTTTATGTCCTACCACTGTATTATCCACCATTAAGCTCTGTGTTGTAAAATATTGTAAAATTATGATGAACTAGCTGACTCTTGGTACTCTTGGGATTTTTCACAGACATCATGGAAAAATTGAATTCTTTAAATTTGCAGTTGCAAGGGTAAGACAAAAACATAGCTGAAATGATTAGCTCTGTAAAGTCATTTAAAGCTAAATTGGATTTGTTGATACATCTGCAGATCGATTCTCTCGTGCATTTCCCACATATGAAGAAAATGCTAGGTAACAATGAAGTAAACGGGTCAATATTTATAAAGCATCTTCAAGTGTTAACAAAACATTTTTATAGAGATTTTATTAGTTTACACATATCGAGCCAATTGTTTCCTTCTGTATCAATCATTTTACTTGTCAAATAAATGTAATGGAAATGGCATGTAGGCCTATTGCAGATTTTGTTCAAGGTAAGACAGAAGAATTAGAGTTAGAAATGTTGGTCCTTAAGATTATTAAGAATGATATTTTGTTAAAATCCTTAATATCAGAGGACTTTTGGAATACAGTGGACAGAGAAAAGTTCTTTTTTTTTAAAGAGCATATAAAATTGAATCATTTTTCAATTCGACATATCTATGGGACTAATTATTTTTAAATATGAACTTAGTAAAATCAAGATATAGATCTCGACTCACCGATTAACATCTTTATGACTGTTTGCTAACATGATTATGGTCATAATGTCCTAATTATGAGGCACTGGCCAATGATATGCAATGCCAAAGATCACATTGATATATTGATATTATATATTTTTTAATAAAATGTTTCCTTCCTTTTTGTGTTTTTTGTTTACTTTGTTTACGTTTTGTAAATACATTTCTCTCGGTGTATGAAATTTGAATAATAATTTAATCATTTTGAAACATGTTTGTTATCATTTAATTTATTTATTAATAAATTATGAATATAAGTTAATAAATTATGGGAAAATGACAAATTATAGAAGGAGTTTGTCGATTAAAATTAGGTGGTGCCCGCCACCCTACCGATATTTTAGAATGTGCTCTAGAGTACAAAAACGTTGGGAACCCCTGCTCTAGCACAATAATTAACATTATAGAGATAAATAGAGATGATCTAAAAATTCATTAATTTAATTTCAGTACAGTCGATCTGAAATTTCGATATATCATTTTTATCGTCGGCAAACGTCTGCCTGAAAAATTTCAGCTCGCTAGCATACGGGGAAGCGGATTAAAATTGGATCCATTTTTTTTGGCAAACAATCAAGTCATCAATCAGACGCCACTAGTTAATAAAAAATGCAATGATTACACAATGGAATGGTGACAAATGGAATGATGACACAATATAAGGATAACAACGCAATAGTGTAGTAATGCAAAGGAGACAATGGAATGATAAAGCAATGGAAGAAGGACATTGCAATGTGGAGGAAAGCTCTGTCAGTGTACAGCTGTTTACATCTTCTTAGGCAATATTACCCACTTTTAAAAAATCGATGCCTTGTGCACATTACAGCATTATACCAAAAAAATTTAAGGTATCATATGACACATAATAGCTCATGTTTTGTAGAGATTTTTTTCTCTCTTCTAATTGTTTTAAATCCCTACATATCACGAGAACCATTGAATTGTGCGGTAAAAGGGAGATTACTTTAATGTGTGCCCGATAAGGATAAAGTTCCCCAAGAAGTTCGCACCGCGGTGTTTCGTAAATCCTGTTATAGAAGGTCAGCGGTCAAGGGTAAACTGTTCGGTTAAAAAACATAAACAGTGACTAACATCTGGGAATCTGACGTATTATAATTTTCATTTTTTTTTAATTAAAAAAAAAGCAAATCAATGCACACCGAAATTATTTTAAAGATTTTAATTTTATTTTATTTTTCATCTTAATTTAATCAATTTATTTGCACTTCATTTATTATTTTATAATTTAAAAAAAAATATTTTTTTTAATGAATAATAGAGTTTTTGTTGCTGTCTTGGAATCTAAACGATACGACAACGGTTCGAATGTTGACACTGATCATTTCCTGGGTGATGAAATGACATTGCGGATGACCTTGTGGTGTACGGATATTTGTTGCACGGCAACAATTTTTGAAGTTATTAAGTGCGTTTTTTAAATTTTGGGAGGTGGGAGAAGGAGGAGAGAGAGAGAGAGAGAGAGAGAGAGAGAGAGACAGAGAGAGAGAGAGAGAGAGAGAGAGAGAGAGAGAGAGAGAGAGAGAGAGAGAGAGAGAGAGAGAGAGAGAGAGAGAGAGAGAGATTGTATAATATATTTGCTCAAATGTATAATAAAAACCATTGAATAAAGAATTTGTGTCATGAAAATCAATTAAAACGTTTAGAGACGATAACTTCCATGACTTTGGT